>WOVY01004690.1:107500-130000 GCA_013436015.1 Rhipicephalus annulatus
CCACATGACAATATATTCTACTTACTTTTTGTGTTGTCTTCCTGCTACGCTCTCAGATGAGAAGAGCGATATTGAAAATGAATAAATAAAATAAAATTATAAATAAATAAATAAATAATGTAAGGCGCACTTCAATAATGATACTTTCACCTTTTTGAACCAAAGTTGTTTCTCTCACTAATACTGGGTTGTGAAAAAAGGAATTCCAGCAGTCGAATGTGAAAATATGTCATAATAAAACCGAGAATAAGAATTACTATATTTCGCCACACATTTTCGTGCTAATTTTCGCCTTTGGCGACATTTGAGCTACACTTTCTCTGGCTTTTGCTACGCCGCCTCGTCACACCTGGCAAGACGGGCGCTATCTTTCTGTCACACTCCGAACATGGACACGTGTCACTCACCATGAACGAACACGAGGCTCGACAGCAAGCATTGAGGGCTTGCAAAGGCGAAGCTGCGCCGAGGCGTCGGCAAGCGAACCCGGAGTTAAAAGCGCGCGAAAAGGACGCAAAACGACAATGAAGGCAAGTGGAACCAGACGCGATGAGAGTGCTGGAAGCCGCGGCTAAGGGACAACCAAGGCAAACGGACCCGGAGTTTGGAGCTCGAGAAGATGAGGCGAAACGCAAGGAGCATACGCGTCTCTACATAAACGGCGCTGACGTCCGCCTCAAGCGCTAATGCCTCAACGGTAGCTACAAGCAGTTTCAAAGCGTGCGATCATTCGTGGTTTGATAGCAACGTAATGGAGATCACAAGCATTCTCACTCATTATTATGCGATGTAGAGCGGCCAATGTACAGGGATTCCTGGTTACCTGATAATCCTCATTACTTGTCCACTCATCATAATTCACTCCGTTGATGTGCAGTACTACTATTTTTTTTTTTTGCTCTGCAGCTCGGATAACCAGGGCCTCTTTATACCATTCCTTCCTCCATGCTTCTTACGCACTGACAAATATAGAGTTTTCCCAGAAACACCTATACCACTTTGTTTGCATTCTTTAGATTGTGTTGCCCTCCCGTAATGAAAGGAAGAAATTTCCGCGTTTAGAAAATTTGTTTACGGCCTTCAAATACTCCGTAATTAACAAGGAATAGCAGTGTGCTTAAACATTTGCGACGATTTAGAGTACAATGTACTCTACTAAGGAGAGCCGGAAGCGGCCCAGTTGTGTGTGTTTCGAAAGAGTGAGTAACGATTTAGAGTACCAGGTACTCTACTATGGGAGAGCACAAAGCCGTCCCGTTGTCGACAATAAACTATGCCATGACAAGTAATAAGACCACTTTAACGGATAAGAAGAGCTCAACCGGGCACTTACTTATGGTGCGGGTCATAACGCAGATCCATAGAGTCGTCACTAGTTTCTTCGAAAGACTTAGACGTCCTTGTAAAACTATTTTCGGTGTTCTGACATTGTCACTCACTGGAACACGGTAACTTCAATAGCAACAATGAACTTTTAATTGAAACGATCAATATGCTCAGTTTTTAAGGAATGCCTTTTTTTTTTCACTTATCGTTATGCTGCTTTCGCGTACCGCGCTCCCCTCGTTAACAGGCAAGCTGGCTTGGGTGGAGTGACCTTGAATAGGGGGAGTGTCCAAAGCGGCGCGCGAATACATGGGAGTATGGGCCTTTCGCGATGAACTCCCGCGCCGCGGCGCTGGCATGCCGCATCCGGTAGAGTACAGCCTAATAAGGGTGCCTCTTGTACAGCTCCGTCGGCCATCGTAGTGCCTGCAGCGTCTTCTCTAAGCTGGAAAGCTCACGTGGCGACTCTATTCGGCATGTTTTGCACGGATATTGAGTTCCTCAGGGCTACAACCATTCGTGTTAAGCTAGTGGGTCACTACGTGCCAGAGCGAAACGTGTATGCAGCGGTAGTGATAATGGCGGCGGTCGCAGATGTCTTCACTATGAGCGGAGGAGCGGGCATTGAGACACTCTAAGACCCGTGGGCTCTCCGCGCTGTAAGCCGCATCACAGCAGCCGGCGTCCGCTACGCGCCAGATATTTCGGTCGCTACAAGTCAACGTTGCTATACTAGGGGCAAGATTTATCATCGCGTCACTCCAACATTATACTGTAGCGACTCACAACACAGATAATATGCTTGACAGTTCTACAGTGGCTAGTGTAACAGTTCTAAAGCGGGGATCTTGTCTATTTTCTTTCAGCTGTTTCGTTCCGGCAATTATCCACACTTACGCAGCCGTTTGAAGACAAATTTTGTGCGCACCCGTCATGAGCGTAGGTACTGAATTTAGTTTCTGGTGGAATGGCAAACGTAAACGTGTCGCAGAATAGAATAAGCTGCAGATAACAAAGATCACCAGGCAGCGTATGATGTGAGTTCGGTAGCCGTCCAGCCCGTTCTGACCGCGTTCCAAATGGTTTCGCCTTCCCCCCGTCTTTTTTTTTTTGTCTCTCGGAATAACGAGCTCTTCTGCCTCATCTTCCTGCGTAGGCCACTCGACCGTATGGTCTCGCTCGGTCAGCTTAACGCGCTTCACACACATATGCAGGTAGTAAATGGTCATCTCAACGCAACGCGTTTTCACACCTCATATCATTTCTTTTATTTCGTTCGATTGACTTGTTTTATATGGCTGCGTTCCGCGATCTGCTGTTTCATACCTGTGTGAACTGGAATGTCTCTGCATGGTACCAAAAGTAAGAGCTAGCTCGCGTAACTCTCGCGTCTCATTAACTTGGTAAGGTTATCGCATCACTAACATGACACGCTCATGATACGCGTAAAGATTATTGGTAATAATATAACATGTGGCGTGGAAACCCACTTTTTTCGGCCAGAAATAATTCTGAATATGCGCGGACTGATTATTTGATTCCGCCAGGGATTGAAAACGTGATCAGAAACGTCAATTTCAAGATTTATAACCTTCCTATACATTTAGGTAAAAATACATGAAAAATGAATTACAAGGTGTGTTATGCATTCTCCTACGACGGCACGACAGCGAAAGGCCTGTTGCTCTTTGTCTTCCTTGACTCTCCCCTTCCCCCCCTCGAAAGCTTGCCGTAACTAATGTGGTTTAGTTATCAAACTTATCGAAGACATCGCAAGGTATATCTGCGTCACCTGGTCTTACATGGCCTCCGTGACCAGGCCATGGAGGCAACGCAAAGTGATCACGTAAGGTGATGACGTCATCATACGACACACTGAGTGACAGTATGATGCTGTCACAAATTTTATCAATCTGTGACGTCATCACGTGATAACTTTTTGCATCACTCGGATTATCGTCTTCAAAATAAACATTTTATGTGCAGGCATATAGTGTGCGTTTTCCGTGAGCGCGGTTCCAATAATATTAATATTGAGGGTTTCACGGGTCAGAACCACGATATGTTTGTGAGGCATGCTACATACATACATACATACATACATACATACATACATACATACATACATACATACATACATACATACATACATACATACATACATACATACATACATACATACATAGATACATACATACATACATACATACATAGAAGGAAAGGGAGTAACAACGTCGCTTAATGCAGTAGCCAACGATGCACGTGTGCTGTAAGCGTGCAGGGCGTACACGTAGAAGAGTACAGGTCACCTTTTGGGTCAGTCATATTGCCCAAGCCTAAGGTGTCGTTCACCGACTAAACTGACGCTGACTACGCTTTTAACTGGTGCATAAAGGCCTCTTGGAATACAAAGGCTAACAATGGAATGAGTGTTGCGAAACCGGTAGGGTGCGTGTCTAGGGAACGAAGCGCACACCTATAAATGGATAGTATTATATTAAAATTCGGAGAAAAGAAAGAGAAGACCATTTGAGCATTACTTCATCATACTTTTTAAGTGTGAATACACTTTATAAGCGACCCCAAACCACCCACCGCCGTTGGCGGCGTCCGCAGTCTTCTCTCTATCCTTAAAAGAAAGAGGACTTGGCGGGCCGCAGCGCGACGCTCTACCGAATAAGCCACGGACGCGACGCTGATATCGGTGTCAGTAACGCGCCTTATACCCCCTCCCCCTTCACTCGCTCCTCCGCTCTCCTCGCTCACTGCAGCTGCGCGCGCACCCCTCTCTCTCGCGCGCCCGCCTTCTCTCTCAGTCTCCCGTCGAGAGCGGGTCGTGAGGGGGAGTAAAGTGAAAATCCGTTGGCATTCGCCAGTGAGTTAACGTAAACGCCCCCGTGTGATCAAATTGCGATTCCCAGGAACCATTACACCATAAAGGCACCATAGTGTGATTAATAAATATAATAGTGCGAATTAATAAATACCCCTCATAGCCTCACCCCGTGCATTCGCACTTAACCATGTTCACCCTCGGGAAAATGCTTGGGAATTTTTTAGAACGTGGCGAAAATGCAAGCTGCTGGCTTTCTTTTTTTTTTTACCTTTGTGGCTGGTCATTTTATAGCGCATTGTCCTTTCGGGAACAAATGGGAAACCTCTGGAATGCTTACGCTATCAGGGTCGTAACACAAGACGGGCCGCATCAACTACATTACATTTATTGGCGCTCCCTGTGATATAATGCGACCGTAAAGCCATGGCGGGCCTATATAACCACTCACAGAAAAGAAAACAATATAAATGATATATAGTCGTCATATAAAATGAAAACTCTTGGAATTTCTGTATACAGTATAATGTGCAAGGGTGCGGGTGAACAGGTGACGACGCAGCACTACGAACTTCGCAGTGGTGGATCAGCCCACGCGAGTCAAGATGTGGATTGTGAAGGGTATATTCCAATGTGTGTTCTGGTGGCTTGCTAAATTCGAATTCGTGCCTGAAATGCAACGAGGATATTGTGAAGTGATTGTGACGTTCACACTGTGACGTCCACATTGATTGATTTATAGGGTTTAACGTCCAAAAACCACCATATGATTATAAGAGACGCCGTAGTGGAGGGCTCCGGTAATTTCGACCACCTGGGGTTCTATAAAGTGCACGCAAATCTGATATGTGGAGTTTAACGTCCCAAAACAATCATATGATTATGAGAGACGCCGTAGTGGAGGGCTCCGGAAATTTCGACCACCTGGGGTTCTTTAACGTGCACCCAAATCTGAGCACACGGGCCTACAACATTTCCGCCTCCATCGGAAATGCAGCCACCGTAGCCACCCAAATCTGAGTACACGGGCCTACAACATTTCCGCCTCTATCGGAAATGCAGCCGCCAAAGCCGGGATTTGATCCCGCAACCTGCGGGTCGGCAGCCGAGTACCTTAGCCACTGGACCACCGTGGCGGGGCTTGGCCGAACTTGTGGCCGGGAAAAGGTAAACTAAAACTACAGCAAGCAATACGCGCTGAACACTCATATATCGGCGAAGAGAGCGTTGGCCGTGGATAAACTGGCAAGCTGCGCAGGTCGCAGGATCGAATCCCGGCGGCGGCGACTGCATTTCCGATGGAGGTGGAAATGTTGTAGGCTCGTACATGTGCTCAGATTTGGGTGCACGTTTAAGAACCCCAGGTGGTCAAACATTCCGGAGCCCTCCACTACGGCGTCTCTCATAATCATGTGGTGGGTTTGGGACGTTGAACCCCACATATCAAATCAAATGAATCTGGCAAGCTGAAAAGTGATGAAACACGTTGGCATTTATACATGCGCCATCGAATATACTAACGTTGTTGTTGGCAGCCACGTACGTCCCAGTAGAAAGTGCTACGTTGTGCGCATGATCACATCAGAAGGTTCCCAGATTAGCCAGATGGTTTATAGTTATTGTACGTGGTTTGCACAAGGCAGGGCTTACACGTGAAACGGGGCCGTAAAGTGAAAAGAACGAAGGGCGTGTGGCAATAGAGTTGCGTGTACAACGAAGTGCTACTACATAAAAGTTTGGTTAGGTGAAGGTTTCACGTTTCTATCTCGTTTCGTCGATTTCCTGTGATTGGTAAAAGGTGCACTACGATCTTTAGGGCACAGTGTGTAAACTTTACTTGGTCTCTCTTTGAACGGACATGCTAAGTAGGTTGAGTCTGTAATAATTTCAGTCAGTAAATTATATTATTATTATTATTATTATTATTATTATTATTATTATTATTATTATTATTATTATTATTATTATTATTATTATTATTATTATTGTTGTTGTTGTTGTCGTCGTCGTCGTTCTTGTGGTTGTTGTGTCTCTAATGATGCCTCTTCTGTCACTATCCCTGAAGACTAATATGTGTAAACTAAGCAAATTTGCGTGCCTTCATGGGCACTTATCAAAACATGTTCCCACATATTTTTCCTCATTTTCTTTTTCTTTTTTTGGCATTTAGCAATTTCAGTTTGAACCATCCGCATATTTCAACTCTAAGGCATTTGATGCTACTTATATTAATATTATATATTAAGCTCGGAGTAGACGGAGCGATATAACCAGTGATGAACTTCGTCAGTAGGTGAACACTTTATATAAAAAGAGCAAAAAAGACACTAAAAAAAGAAGACATTGACGCCAGCCGTTGACCTTCCTCGGCAGGTGTTATGCATGCTGTCTTTCATCCGCTCACCTTCTATCTACAATCGCTTGGTTCTGGCACACTAGTGCCATATTTATTCCCACCACAGCAAAAAAAAAAGAACTTCTTTTTGCCATAAAACAAGAAGTAAGTCCGCAATAACGATGTGTTGTAACTTTTGCAACGTCACAAGGCAACACCGCAGCGCTAGGTGAAGTAGCGCCTCGCCACACTGACGGCACCGCGTCAAACGCACAGCAACGTTCGACATATGTGTCACGACGCCACGAATGACCTGCGGTGTGCCGCCGCGTCTTACGTGAGGCGCGAAGTTCATTGTGAAAGATCGCTTAATGTACACCAGCTTTTCAGAGTTGTGTGAAATGCATAAACAGATTACGCGACACCAACTAATTACAGTTGTCACAGCTTCCACTTAAAGCCCACCTCGTACTGCGATTCACCACCAGTTGTTATCAACCATCCCGTAAACAAGACATTTCCACACTCTGCAACCGCTCGTCGCTGTGACCGAGAGAGAGGGAAGAGCTGGAGAGACAGGTACGTTGACGAGCAGTACAGATCTGACTGTTCATGGCGAGGCAGGTGGTTCCGTTATGAATACAAGAGTGCAAGGGCCAGATAGTGAGACAGACAGGTATGAACAATGCAACCGCACACACTGAACATTTGCACCAGGCGGTGCTCCGAAAGCATAGAGAACTTTTTTGTTGCGCGAGTACGATCATTGAGTCTCCATTGAAGACGTGGTAGGATCCATTGAGGACCCGTTCAAAGTCTGCATTTAGGACCCGCGGATATCAGAAAACGGGTAACCCGCATAAAGCATTCGGCGAGGAGATTTTAGGAGCACTTGCCCAGCTCGCACTGTTCACTCTGATATATTTGGGATAGTCGCCGCAGTCGCATAGTGGTTGCGGTGCCTTGGCCTGACGGTCGCTGGTTTGACCAAGGCCGCAGCAATAGCATTCTAGGGACGCCATAGCAGTGACGATGACGATAACGCCAATCACGATGATTGACAAGCGCATTCCAGACCACACATTCCCTTTCTGTCATCAAGGCACAGCACATGAAAGGATTGCGTCATGACGATGACGCTGGCACTGATAATCATGAAGATGATGACGATGAGAATCACGGACAACGACTGGCTTGTGCAGTATATGGTGTTTCGATACTACTCTACGATGCATTTAGTATGAATGGAAACAACTAACAACTACCAGGGTAACGCACCCAGACGTCGTCTTTGCCAACTTCAGGCTACATCCGATACCACAAAGTAGTAACAACGAAGGCAAAACGAAATTCCCAACTCAACATACCATTCATGACCAATAAACATCGTATGTACCGCTTTTCCCTCATTTATATGCGTGAGTGGTCAATAGGGAGCTTTAGAATAGCACACCGCGAGCCCTTGCGGTGTGGTCGCTGCCACTGCGCATGCGTCGTAACGCGAGTCGGCGTTCGCGGACCACACGCAGAAAATCTGAAATAGCGGGCGGCATGTGCGGCCTGTATGCGGCCTGCAAACGCTGGTTTCGAGGCCACGGTGTCGCTGCGATTGTGCGTTGTGGTTTGCAGGAGGGCAAACGCTATTCCAAAGCTCATATAGGTACCCGCTACGCCAGCAACGCCCGCAGCGCCTGCAAACGTCATTCTAAAACTCCCTAATGTAATGGATGATTAGGGTAGCACCAGACGATACCACTGCTTCGCCCACTCATCTTTATTCCCTTCGTGTATATGCCATGATTTTTTTATGTGGATGAAACGCTGAAAGCCCGTGTGCTTAGATTTAAGTATACGCTGAAAAAGACCCGGGAGGTAAAAATTTCACACACAACACTAACACATACACAACACACAACACAACACAAACACACACACAATACACACACAACACAACACTAATACACACACAACACAAACACACACAACACACACAACACAACACAACAACACACACACAAGAGACACACACAACACAACACTAACACACACACAACACACCACACCACACACACACTCACACACACAACACAACACAAACACACACACACACACGCACGCACACACACGCGCACACACACACACACCACGCACGCACACACACACACACACACACACACATCACACAACACTCACACACACACGCACGCACACACACCTGGCTAACCATAGTACATATATCGGCAAACTCAACAGGCTTACTCAGGCTCATATGGAGCCGCCAGTAGGAGTCAGAGTGAGTCCGGGGTGAGTAACATTTTGGTGAGTTTGAATACGATTGAATATGGGAGAGAAAGTAACTTAGTGAATCGGAGTCTGAGTGATTCCTAAGGGCTAATTATATTTCATGAGTGAGTCTAGGTGCGCTCCAGATTTTTCGCCCTCATTCTGACATTCACATCATGTTTTCTTTTTTTTTGCAGAATATTTATTACCATCCATACTCTTTAAAATTTGTGGTGTAGGTAAGAAAGGTCCTTGCGTTTGTGCAAAAAGAACAAGAAAAATCGGTTGTCAGGATGATCGATGTGAATACACTACCGTTCCAACCCTGCTGCATTGGGTTATGTTATTTTCGCATCACTTCTTCATGCGTGGTTACTTTAGCGTGACGAACAAAACATAGCAATTCATTTTCCTTACGACTTTTCTGGCATCATGACATGTATCTTCATGTGACCGTTCCTATACTGCCTATACTAGGAGCGTAAATTGGAACAGCTGCGCACTAGTGGCGCGAAGCCTGAGGATAAAACAGAGCTGGAGGCTTCCGCCTCCTCACCCTCACCCCCTTTCTCACCCTTTTGCTAGACCATGGCCTCCAAGATGGCCCACCGCGCGCCTGCTATCTTGGAGGCCATGGCTATTTTACGGGGAGGGGGGGGGAGTAAGTGCCGTTATGTTTTGCTGTTAACCTTTGTGTTTTGCCTCTTCAACAACTTGCTAACACTGTTACGGTAGAAGCATACGTAAGAAAACGGTTGAGTTGTTATATACAATGTTTCATGGCCTTATTTATTCACATCGCATTAAACGAACACAAGAAAAACATTGAGTTAAAGGCTCAAGATGGTGGCGCCCACATGTCATAGGTACAATATATTCTATATAATGCTACGTCATGCTTTACTCTCTCCTCTCTTTGTCCTGTTTCTCCTTACGTTCACATCCCTCCTCCTCATCCTCACGAGCCTTTCCCACTCCCTTGCTATGATACACTATGCATGGCTGTGCATGGCGTACTGTGTGGTGTCTGCGCACGTTAAACAACACCGAATGGTCGAAATTCACGGAGCTCTCCTCTACGGAGTCCGTCATAATAATCTCGTTGTTTAGGAGCGTAAAATATTGGCGGATATTATTATTATTATTATTATATTATTATTATTATTATTATTATTATTATTATTATTATTATTATTATTATTATTATTGTTGTTGTTGTTGTTGTCAGCGATGTCCGGATGAATGTAGTCAAGGCAAGGTTCAAATTTTAAGAAACAACTGTATTGTGCTGCTAAGTTACAGGTGAATCGGCAGTGGTTGCATGTATAAGGAAACTGGACTCGGTGCAGGAGCTCGATCGGCTACGTCCGACGCCACTCGCGTCTCGGCTCGCTCTGCGATGCGTTGCTCTGCGGTCCCGGCTCGAATCTCGGCTCGTTCTCCTCTCTCTGGCGATGCGTTGCCATGCGGTCCCGACTCGAAGGCTCACTTTTGATTTTTGAATGTTCGTTGAACCAATGGGCAACCGCGCCGAGTGGACGCGCTCAGGGCTCGGAGTCCACGTTAACGCAGTGCAGCGTTTCCCGAGCAAGCACGGAGACGCTACCGGAGAAGGAGGCGCTGCCGGAGAATGAGACGCTGCCGGAGAATTCAGCTGTGCGAACTCGAGTGCGGCTGACAACTATTATTATTATTATTATTATTATTATTATTATTATTATTATTATTATTATTATTATTATTATTATTATTATTATTATTATTATTATAGCAGCGGAAATAATCGAAAAAAACTCTTTACATTACGTTGTCTTTGCAAATAGCCACACCGGGCTCGGTGACAAGTTTGACGTTACGTGGGCGTCGTTGCATCTTAGTCTGATCGTTTCGCGATCGGAGCAGGCATTCTCATGCGTACATTTCCCACACCTCGTGTCGACTCAACGTGAGGCAGGGGCATGCGTATGCGACACGCTGGTGACGCAGCAACTCTGCAGATCGTGGCTTCTCGAAGAAGAAAAACGACACAAAAATCAGAGTAAAAACAAAAACAAGTACTACAGACATCGGAAGCAAACGTAGGAAGCGAGAACGGCGCGGGAGAAAAAAGGGGAGCAGCAATAAACGCGTGCTTTTTTTGTTTTTTTTTTTGCGCAGTGTGTTTGGTCTCGCGTCTTTCTGAACAGTGAGCGTTGCAAGTGGCCGAGGGTGGTGTACGTGTAGCGGAGGCTAGTGCGTTAATGGGCGCGCCGGCCGCGGCATTGCGCAGCTGACGCTCGGCTGCATTGTGCGCGCCTGCTGTCGGGGCCGGTCTCCGCCGCGGCGTTAGGGGCTCGGGCAAGACGTCGAGTAAACAGCCGCTGCCGCGCCCGGAGAAGAACGCTGAGAGGCACGTATGTGCGTGCTACGGTTTTGGGGCTACTTTGCTATCAGCATTGTGAGTCATAGGCCACATGACTTGCGAGAGACGAGGAGGAAAATCGAGCGGATTCTCCTATTTGCCTTACATTTACCTATCAGAAAAATGCAGCACTTGTTGTCATGCTTTTTCTTGTAAATCGGACATAAATAAATGCAGTAAACAGGAAAAATTACTCTTTTTTATGTTCAACCAGAAGATTCTGGCTGTGATTCTGCCTTGTACGCGAAAAAAAAATATATGCGCGCGCTAGAGTCACGTGCACTGTGTTGTCTGCTGAGGTTCTCCTCCACCACCGGCGGAATCTTCAACTTCATCATTTCTTCCAGTAAAAACAAGAAACATTTTCCGGGGCTAAAAGCTGCCGTAAGCAGCTTGACTTGGCCCCTGGAGGCGTTTCGAAGCTTTTCTTTAAAGCTTAGAAAGCTATCGAAGCTTTTCTTCAAAATTTATTAAATGTGGACCTTACGAGGGAAAACCGGGCTCAGTCAAGGCTGAAGTTGACAGACTACAACAAGATAGAGAGCCTTAGGAACGGCAATTGAGAAAACAAAAGCAAAGCATTCATTCGGGAATCTTCAATTGAGCCACGATTGTTATTCTCATGCTAGTGATTCTGAGATGAGAGTTATTGCCCACTGCCATAAAAACTTGTGTACTCACTCATCACTGAAGTTGCTAGATAATGCACGGGGCCTGCGTCCGTCACTAATCTTGTGCCACCGTTTGAAGTGTACAGTTGAACGCTCTCCAGAAACTGTTGTGTCATCGCTTTTTGGAACACTCTCCCAATATCGTTCGGAAAGATACGGTGTACAGTTTCAAGTTTTGAAAAGGCTGTTAAACGAAACTTCTCCTTCAGTCGGACCGCGCATTTGAGCTCATTGTCCGTATACCCTGCATGATCACGTGGTGGTTCTGAACTTATGATGTAAATAAGAACCTTTGTTTGTGGACATATACTGATTCTTTACTGTTCTTTATTTTCTAGTCATCCGCCACTCTACTTGTGAGATTCAAGACCATCGCGTAGATGCATCTCTGTTGTATGCGACGCCCGTAAAAGCGATAAGAGGATGAAAATTTGAACAGAAGTTGTTTACATTATACTTTTGTTTTATTCACCCGGTGATTGGTCAGCAGCCGCAGAGGTCGAACCCCGAAGGGGCACTGCACGGACGGCACTAATCGTGCACTTGGAATTATTGTTAGCAAGTTCTTCTCATGCGCTCTCACTTCAGCTGGCCATGTTATATTTTACTACAAAAGTGGAAGAGAAAAAAAGTTCACTCTTCTCACCACATTGCATTTTTTTTCTTTTTAGAGAAGATCCTCCTCGCAACGACTAACCACATTTAGCGGCGTCACAAACCAAATTAATTTTTCGCATTCCAGCCAGACGCTGGTGATTTGCACATATTAAAGGAAGGAAATTGCGCTCCATTAATTAGCTAGCTATGTAATAGCATGCCACATCAGTTCCTTGGTGTCCGGCGGCGTAATTACGACGGTGCGAAGATAACGCATTCCGTATAGTAACGTATACCTTTCATTTTGGGGCCTGCGCTGCTCTCTGTTACACTTATGGTATCACCACGTGAACAATTTACCGCATAATGAGGTGTAATTACTAAATTCTTTCACTCAAGATGGCCGTAATTACGCTTTCTGCCTTTTTTTCTTTTCGTAGAAACAGAGCGCTGTTCATTATCCATTTTCCTAAGATACGATACCGAAGGAGTATAATTTATCCTGGATACGAAGGATGCTTCAGAAACCAATTCGAAAAGTTTTATTAGATGCAGAAAACCAGACATTTGAGCACACTTTATGGAATCACTTTGCCCACGATTGCGTGCCTTTTAAACTGAAAACTTTGGGCTGTCCAGAGAACTTGTGATGTGGTGGTTAGGCTGCAGATCTAACTGTCCCACGTGGGATCAGCCTGCAGTGTCACCCTAAACGCTGGCAATTATTGGGATGTATAAATAAAGATCTTCGTACCATACCACTCTGAAAACTTGAAAAACAGTAAAGGCAGACTCTTCATCATCATCATCATCATCTGCAGCAGCCTGACGACGTCCACTGCAGGACAAAGGCCTCTCCCATGTTCCGCCAGTCAACTCGGCCGTGTGCTTGCTTCTGCCACTTCATACCCGCAAACTTCCTAATGTCATCTGCCCACCTAATTTTCTGTCTCCCCCTAACCCGCTTGCCTTCTCTGGGAATCCAGTCAGTTACCCTTATGACCAGCGGTTATCCTTCCTACGCGCTACATGCCCGGCCCATGTCAATTTCCTCTTCATGATTTCAACGATGATATCCTTAATCTCGGTTTGTTCGCTGAACCACTCTGCTCTCTTCCTGTCTCTTAAGGTTACACCTTTAATTTTCCTTTCCATCGCTCGCTGCGTCGTCCTCAATTTAAGCTGAACCCTCTATGTATGTTTCCAGGTTTCTGCTCCATAGCTAAGTACCGGCAAGACTAATTTGCCCTAAAGCCAACACAGGAAGTTGGCCGCTTGAATCTAGTGGAAGAATGGAAGTTCTTTTGCAGGCTATCCAAATCCGTTTCACGATCCGGAAAAAGAAAAAAAAAACTCGCAGGCTCTCTTACGCATTTGCCAAACACGACTCGAAGGTGAAAGCCACCTTCATTTTTTTTTCACATTCGATGTATTGATTTCCACCCGCCTCCCTCCGAAATCTTTCTGCACCCAGCGCAGTTTGTCAATGCCTTCAATATCGGAGGCACGGCAAGCTTTCTACATTTCACCTCCATGGCTTTGCGCGGCCTCCGTGATCAGCTTCCCTTTACCAAGTGACGAAGACATGTGATGACGCCATCGTGTTGAAGTATCATCACGATGACGTCAAAGTGACAACATGGTGACGTCGCAATTTTTGTGACATTTGACGCCATCACGTGATGATAATTTCTTGCGTGTTCTCGTCACCACAGCAGGTTGCCGAGGCCAATGGTCAAATTGTGCATTTGATAAGACCCCCCCTTCCCTATTCTAAGGCTTTGTCTTGAAAAAACTAAACAAATGCGACCCTGATGATTTGTAATTATTTATGACGTTTGGCTAATTTTATGCAGGAAACTAAAATATCAATGAAAAGGTGCACAGTCGCCGTGATTTTCAGTAGCATCCAGTGTGGCGGCATAGTTTATCTCGTTACCATGTGAATATCAGCTATTAGCCTCACTGTGTAGTGGCTGTTCCAGCAAGCGCGATCACCTGCAGCAATCAAAAGAGAAGGATTGACGCTTGATAACAAGACTTCCTGATCTTCGCGTGGTAGTGCGAGAAACGGAATTATGACTCACTGGGCGTTAGCGAAGGTCGCGGAAACTACACTCTTTCACAATTGTTTTTCACAATAGTGGCCTGAAGGACCCAATACGTGTGAAATATTATGCAATCGTTCATTTTGTTTCCATGCACAAACTTCGAAGCACCCTCGTGGTATCACATCACATCACATTTTTCTTCCGTGAAATATCGCTTTAATAACTTCTTCCCGAGTTTAAATATACTGGTGTTCAAAGTTGAAATTCACATATTTTTAATTAGGTGCTCGAAGGCACGTGAGAACCACTTGTACGAATAATTTAAGTGCATAGGGGTGCAGAAAGTTAGATAATATATATCGCTGTCAGTAGCCCAATTGACAAAAATTTATTAATTACTTTTTACTGGCTACGACTAGGTGGAATGTTTATAGTGGAACATTGTAAGCATTGGTGTTTGTAGACAGTTTCAGATGGAAGATTTTTTTTCTAGCGTGCCTGTGCTTCCAGATATCTGGCTCCAAAGCCTAATTGTCTTTCGCATAATTAAGCATGCAAGAGGGTGAGGGTCAGCGCAAAGCTCCTTTCAAATCGACGCGTCTGTTGCCTGTGGTGTTTAGTGTGTGAAGAGGGTGGAAGCATCGGCATACATGATAAGAATTACCCTTGCTCTTTCGGTCGGCGAAATCTAAATGTGAGATTCTTTATCCTGAGCCTTACGCATGATCCTGATGAACGCAATAATAAGAGAGCATTTGTCGCAACGTTTTTTTTTTGTTTTAGATTAAAGATCACACAGAGACATATTCTTGTGAACGCGTTAGCTTGGCCGTCCTCCGGTAGAACAGTGCTCTGTATTGAATGTCTGCGAAGGAAATCTACGTGGAGTCCTTTGGAGCTAATATGGCTGCTTCTGGTGTGAGGTATTCTACCAAATTAAAAGTATACGTGGTGCTTGCAATGGCTGAAATGAATGGCAGCGCTTCGTTAGCAATGGAGCTTTACGCGTATCACTCATCGCGCCGTCTTCTTCCAACAAGTCCCACTTTCATAAACCTATTTCGACGCTTTTGCACAGTAGGCTGTATCCACCTTCCGAGATGAACCAAGAAGGCATTCATTGATGAAGACATTGAAATTGATGTTGTCGCGTGCGTAACCTCGATGCAGGAGCTCAGCATCCGACAGAGAGCCGATCAGTGCGGTCACAGCGTCGGAACAGTCACAAATGTTCGAAGAAAGCACAAGTTCCACCCATATCACAGGACCTAAATGGGGCAGGGTTTAAACGGCGAGTTGACTTCTGCAACTGGGGCCTCATCAAAACTGATCACGAAAATGACTTTCTGCACAAAATCATTTGGAGTGATGAAGCTCGGTATTGCCGAAGTGGAAGTGTTAATATTCACAGCACCTATTATTGGGCACAAGAAAACCCACACTGGCTGAGGCAGCGCAAGCATCAAGTTCGCTGGAGTGTGAATGTGTGGTGCGGCATACTCGGGGACAGGATCATGGGACCTCACTTCTTTGAAGACAACTTGAACAGAAATATGTACACAAAAGAAATATCAGGTGTTCTCATTGATAACCATGTCGGCAGTCTTTCCCTGAATGACCTGCGCCAAGTATGGTTTCAACACAATGGAGCACCACCACATTTTTCTACCAGGGCGAAGAACTGGTTAGACAGACGTTTTCCAAAACAGTGAATTGGGTGCGCAGAGTGATGTTTTGGCCACCAAAATCTCCTGACATTTCTCCGCTCCACTTTTTTACTTTGGGGCTACGTTAAAAATCGAGTTTACGTAACAGAGCCCAACGATTTTAATGACATGAAGGACAGAATAACATCTGCCTGTGAGAGTATTTCTGTAGAAGTAGTGCGCCGAGCATCTATTCAACGCGAGATAGATCGAGCGATAAGTGGGGTTTAACGTCCCAAAATCAGCATATGATTATGAGAGACGTCATAGTGTGTGGTTCCGGAAATTTCGACCACCTGGGGTTCTTTAACGTGCATCCAAATCTGAGCACACGGGCCTGCAGCATTTCCGCCTCCACCAGAAATGCAGCTGCCAAAACCGGGATTACATCCCGCGACCTGCGGGTCAGCAACCGAGTACCTTAGCCACTAGACCACCACGGCGGGGCGATTCGACGCGAGAGTGTTTTCATGCTTTGAGTGGCTGTCGAAGGCAGACATTTTGAACACTTTTTAGGGCATTGACGTGTTGAGGGGTGAATAGTTTCGATGAAATTTGTGCACGACCGAAATAAGTTTATGTAACAGCCGAGAATATGCGTTAGCAAGGATAAAACTGTTTCAGTTATTATTCGTGGAGTTATTGCTCTTGATTTCAATAAAACTTACAGTGCTCGAACATCAGCAGCCACGCTATTCACGTAGCCCAGGCAACGACCACGCACGCTTCTCTAGTCATTATTACGCACGCGCACTGACATCCAGATTCTCCCCTCGCACCATATCTCGTCATGGTATCTGCCACTATCGTTAGAGGCTCTGCAGTTGCGTGTTACGACACTGGTTACAAGGGTTCTATGAGTTTTTTATTTATTTCGCCGTCTCAGAGGGCAAGGGTAATTGTTATCATGTATGCCTACGCTTCCACCCTCTTCACACACTAAACACCACACACAACAGATGTGTCACTTCAGGGAGAGGCTTTGCGCTGACCCTCACCATCTTGCATGCGTAATCATGCGAAAGACAATGAATTTTTGGCGCCGGATGTCTCGGATTACACGCGTGCTAGCAAACATCTTCCAATGGAAATTGTATACAAACACCACTGCCTACGTTTTTTTTAATATAAACATGCCAACTTACTTCAGCCCGTAAAAAGTTAATTCTTGAATATTAGTTAATTGGGCTTCTGACAAAGATAAGTACAATCTAACTTTCTGTTTCCCTGGCTGCTTAACTTATTTGCACAAGTGTTTCTCACGTGCCTGTGAGAAACAAATTTAAAAAAAATCATAAAGCTTAGCTTTGAAGACGGTATAAGCCCGATATATATATATATATATATATATATATATATATATATATATATATATATATATATATATATATATATATTCAGCAAAATTGGAGGTAGTCAGAAAAACACCTCGAACGCCGGAGATGTCATTATACGTTTTTTTTTTCAGTAGTCCAGTGTCCGCGTGAAGCTTACACCTTAATTACTTAGATGAGCCAGCACCACGGCGCGGTGGTCTAGTGGATAAGAGTGGATAAGGTACTCGGCTGCTGACACGCAGGTTGCGGGATCGAAGCTCGGCTGTGGGGGCTGCATTTTCGATGGAGGGTAAAATGCTGCAGACCTATGTGCTCCAATTCGGGCGCACCTTAAAGAACCCCAGGTGGTCAAAATTTCCACAGTCCTCCACTACGGCGTCTCTCAAAATCATGTGGTTTTTTGGGACGTTAAACCCCACATATCAATCATCATTAGATAAGCCAGCGTTTATTTAATGTTTATTTGTGCATACTGCAACAAGTGTTGGAGCAATTACAGTGAACTGATTTGTTCTTTACCGATAACTTTGTAGACACGGGTTCGGACACGTTCCGATCTATACGTGGTGTTCTGGCCGAAATTCCTGTCCTGGTACGGTTTGCAGTACAGGTTCAAGTTGACTTTTTGTAAAAGGCAAAAACAAAAAATTGAAGGAGAGGACATTTTTTGTTGGCTACGTTTCACTGCAGGCGAAAGGTGTCTGAAGAACCAAATTATGTACATTACGAAACGCGCTGTGGCGGCCCCTGTCACACTCTGTGAAGGCACCACATTTGCATACATAGTGTCAATTTCCCGTCACGACACGGCACAAAACATTGCATGGGCACAATACACAGCTTGCCGCACAATCCTGTATCTTTGTAGGTGATGAAATCACTCGCGTTGATGCATATGTGGGATATTGTACGAGAATGTCGGCTTCTGTGATTAGTTGCTTGTCAATTTGGCCTGGTGTTGTTGCTCTTTGCTTTGCTAAAATTTAATGATGGCACTCGCAGAGGTCAAGAAGTGGACAGTTGGCCCTTCCTATGATGTAACAGTTCGATTCAATAACGTCACTTCAAGGTAACGAGATGCGGCTAGGTACAGTGACGTCGTGATGCTCCAGGTGGAAGTTGAAGCTGAAAATTACGGTACACGATATATGTACAGGCGTGAGCATAATGGCGAGTTCCACTCGTCGAGCAGGAGCAAATTTGTTTGCTCCGCGGTTGAGAATCCGCGTTCGACTGGTAGATTCGGAGCAAGTTCGCTTTTTCCACTGGTAGATTCGGAGCAACCCACTCCGCGACGTAGCACTCCGCGTGTTGTAACGCAGAGATGGATTTTGCCGGAACTTCGAGAATACGTTGCCGTCATTTCGGTACAGTCGAGCCACTAGGTTGTCTTCAGTGTTTTTTTTTTAGGCAGTATAGTAACCCTGTGTACTTATTTACATTCCTACATTCCGAAAGTGGCACCCTTGCTTTCCGCGAGACTGCGTGGTCGAAATGCGTGCTTAGCAGTGGCGACACAGTTGCCATTGAGAACGAAAAAGAAAATCGCTTCTGGTACCGGTTTATAGCGACGTACGCCTAAACAAATTCTGGAATGACCTCACGCGGTGCATTCACGTGCTCCGCTCGCCGATCTGGTTTGGCGCAGTCCGAGTCCTCGCTCCAGGATTTCGGCGGCCGCTCCGGATCTAGGAGTGAATTCGCCATATGTGTACAGACCACTGGATCGCGTGGCCGGAAGCATCAATGCGCTATCTAGTGACGAGACGCCTGTTGCGGTACAGATGCCCGTCTCCTCGTAGCAGTTGGTCTCTCATGTCGCGCTCTCCAACGCACTTGTAGCTAGCCAAAACGACAACTGAGTGTCACTGTCTTTGCTGCAGCAAATTTGTGTATTTTTTTCTTTCTTTTCTTTTCTTTTCTTTTTTTACGTAGTGGCTGCTGGCGCCGGTTCCAGCACCTGGATCGCGTAGTTATTTATGCCGGTTGATTCATAACTAAGCGTATAGCCAGCCTCCCAAAACCTGATGAAGCCAAGCACACAAAATTAAATTTTCTCAGCTCAGCTTGTCTTTGTCGCGTTAGGCCAAGTTGAACCTAATTGATGATTGATATGTGGGGTTTAACGTCCCAAAACCACTATATGATTATGAGAGACGCCGTAGTGGAGGGCTCCGGAGATTTAGACCACCTGGGGGTTCTTTAACGTGCACCAAAATCTGAGCACACGGGCCTACAACATTTCCGCCTCCATAGGAAATGCAGCCGCCGCAGCCGGGATTCGAACCCGCGCCCTGCGGGTCAGCAGTCGAGTACCTTAGCCACTAGACCACCGCGGCGGGGCGCCAAGTTGAACCTAAATGAGCCTAGTTAAGTGAGTGTAAGTGTAGCCGAATCTAATCTAGCCTAGTTGAGCGCGGTATCACCTGATAAACTCGGGAGTAAGTAAGCTAAAACACAGTACAGGTCGCTGTTTTTATGTTAAGTGTAGTAAAGCTTTGATGCGCCAAGATGGGTCGAGAAAAGTGCACGTACAGCTAAATCCAATTAAGCATAGTTGATCATGCTATCATTTAGTTTATTCGAGCGCAATTAGCGCTAACAAGGCAAAACTTATCACAGCCAATTAATCCAAGTCTACTTCCCCATGAACCTGCAGAAGCGCCAAACCCTGGAAGATACTAATTGCTTCTCACTGACCCTATGCCAATGAAGTTCGCTTAGGTCTAATTAGTGTTAGCTAAGATGCGTATGAGTTACGCCTGTATAATTAGTCTAATATTGAATCACAAATGCTAAATACTGAATTTTCGCATGGCATAATTAGGCTATTTTTACATACCCAAGTTAATGAGGCAGCGCCAGGGTAAGCATAAAAAATCTGACTAAGTGGTGTTGATCATGGCATCATCAAACTACAGTCTCATTGGAATATGTGTAATTATTACGTTCCAAATAAACGTAATTTAAGTATTTGAAGTCGAATTTCAATGAGCTAAGAAAATTCAAGCCGAGTAAGATGCTAATTACTAAGCACCGAGTCAAGTCTCATTTGGCTAAATTAGGTTAATTAGCCTGTAAAATACCTTTATTATGTTTTTATACTTATTGCACTTGCTTCCTCATAACTCGGCTCATTTAAGTTCAATTTGACCTAACGCAACAAACGGAAGGCTGATCTGAGAAATTTTATTTTATTTGCTTAGATTCATCAAGTTATGACACAACCAACATAAATAGCTGCGTGATCCCAGCGCTGGAACAAGCACCGTCGCAGCCTCTACGTTAGCAAAAAGAGAGAAAAAAAAGAGCGGCACTAATTCGAGGGAGCAAATACAGCTACACCCAGTTGTTATGGCGGTGAGCGCGTCGGAGAGAGTGACATGAGAGGCCAACTGATACGACGGGACGCGCATGCACCCTGCAGCAGGCGTCTCGTCACTCAGATAGATAGATAGATAGATAGATAGATAGATAGATAGATAGATAGATAGATAGATAGATAGATAGATAGATAGATAGATAGATAGATAGATAGATAGATGCCTTCTGCCACGCGATCCCGTGGTCTCCACACTCGTGCTCACTACTGCACATTGGAATGAATTCACTGCAGTGAAGTTGGAGGACGCTTACGCATGCGAAGGTTTTTAACAGCGTCAGCTGTTCAGATAGGATGGCCATACAGCTGGCACCATCAGCGCCATATATGGCACCATCAGCACCATATATCGGTACCATATACCAGAACCATCGTCATGGCTGACGCTTCACCAGCCATGTGTAACAAAAGGGCTCTCAAATCAAGAGGCCTGCTTGCTTCAGCGCATTCGAACGGGGTCGGCGCGTACACCAGCATCACTCCACAAGATTACACTCTCCGCGACACCATTTTGCCAGACTTGCAAGGAATGGGGCGATGTAGAACACTATTTAATTAAATGTCGTGAGCTTAAGAAAGAACGGCGATACTTATTTGAAGAACTACAACGTTTAGGCTAGCCACGCTTCAGTGTAACTTATATTGTGTTTTCGCGTGGTCAGTGAATGTTCAGGAAGCAGGTGTTGTGACTTACATTGCCTCGCATGACACTGTTGATGAGTAACGATTATGTTTGGGGTGCTGCTGTGAGATAGGCATCCGGCAAACAAATACTGCGTGCGGAATAGCACACAGGTCGCCGGCTAGAGAGTTAGTTACGTCACGCTACGCGCGACTTTCAAAGAGCACGCCCGTGCTTACTTGAAAACACAAACACGGACATTAGTTCAATAAAACTACTAAAGAGGAAATCGGGCATGGAAATTGCCTGCAAATTTCGCAAGGCTTCATCCTCCGTGGCTACCTACAACTTTCTAGTTCTAATCTTATTCAGCACCATATCGGGCAGCTGTGTCAGCTTGATTATTTCTATAAGTCATACAGTTCCTGTAGGCAACAGCTGGAATGCTATCTGAGGCTCACTTTCAACTGCTAAACGGTGTGCTTGGCTGATCTATGCCACAAGCAGATTATGCAATCGATGCGAAGTGTGAACTCGGAGAACATGTAGCTTATCAGCGCCCTCTTGCCATATGAACTCTCATCTTGGAGAAAACCAATTGCCGATCTTTTTAATACTTTACATGTTTTCAAGTGTCACCTATCACGCGAGAAAGGCGAGGAATGTGGTGGATCCGGTTGCCTTTCATCGCATAGAGGCAGCAGCATTTGCAGTCACCACCAACGAACCTTGACTGTAGAGTTACATGTTATTTTAAGATGTTCAATCGATGTCCCGTTCTTTAATATCAACACGAATTACCTATTACTAGATCAAAACAGATGTCATTGTAACAAATCGTAAAGTTTTCTCCATTGCGACGCTTTAAATGTGATGTGAGACAATCTGGCACTGCCCCGCCGCGGTGGTCTAGTGGCTAAGGTACTCGGCTGCTGATCCGCAGGTCGCGGGTTCGA
>WOVY01004690.1:135000-210561 GCA_013436015.1 Rhipicephalus annulatus
GTTTCGTAGGAATGATTCGGTTGTAGTTATACAAAGGTTGTAGTTGCACAAAGGTCACTGGAATCGTTGCACAGCCTCCGTTTGCGAAAAGGGCGTGCTTTTCAGACACAGTGAAGTAGAAACTGAGACACTTATTCGAGTTAATCTGTACTTGTGAGTGTATATGTTTCGTACGTCCTTTGTGCGTGAGAAACGCGGGGCACGTTTCAATCTGCTTGCCATTCTGCCCGTGATCTTCCAATTTGTTGCTATCGCGTTCATTGCTTCGCCTTTGTAGCAAAGCTGTGACTTTTTTTTTTAGTCTGTCGCCGACACGCGCAGTAGGCAAAAAAATTATTTCTTAATAGATAGAAAGTTAGAAACTGTATAATCACACATCGCGCAAAATGATCTACACCTTTATCATTGAAATATATCGTCCGGTGTCCTCGCTTTGAGGTTAGATATGCTAGCCTATTTATCGAATCAAGCGGAACACAAGAAAGGGTGACTTTATCCATGCAATAGGGAGCACCGTCATAGTCTACGTCGGCATATTTTTGAACTCTGCTCAGAGTTAGCTGGGGCACCTTGCATAGTAGACGTATGTCACTGATAGCCATAATATTTGGTGTTCAGGATAGAACTTTTCGCGCAATTCAGTTGCGCCCTCATGTGTCCCCTATACTTGCGCCGAACGTAGTTGTGTCCGTTACCAAAGTAAAACCTGATTGATTGATATGTAGGGTTTAACGTGCCGAAACCTCCATATGATTATGACAGACGCCGTAGTGAAGGGCTCCGGAAATTCGGACCACCTGGGGTTCTTTAACTTGCGCCCAAATCTGAGCACACGGGCCTACAGCATTTCCGCCTCCATCAGAAATGCAGCTGCCGCAGCCGGGATTCGATCCCGCGACCTGCGGGTCAGCAGCCGAGTACCTTAGCCACTAGCCCACCGCGGTGGGGCCAAAGTAAAACCTTCAAAGATCAACGCTGCTGACAATGAAAACAGGCTAAAGAAACACTTTCTCCCCCCCACCCAAAAAAGAAAAAGAAATCAAAAGAAGAAAAATTCGCTTCCTTAAACTTTAGTTCTAATATATGCCTTACGGCTGGCGTAAGGGAGACCGCAGCGGCTAAGTAACCCGAAGTTATAGGACTGTTCGATAGCTGCATGCAAGTGGGTTGTATATACCATTTCGCCAGCGTCAGCGACCTGGCTCTAAAAAGAAAACGTCTCTTAATTATATTCATGCCCCTTATCTTTTCTCCCATACATTGTAGCTGACACTGAGCAAAAAAGAAAAAAAAAGAACCTAGATGGCTCAAGTAACAAGCAGAATAGACAACCGGTCGTCAGCAACGTAATGAATGTCAAGGTACGAAGAACAAAGCTGAGGACGGTGGCGAGTCAGGCGGGGCAAAGGAATCAATAACTTCGCAGGAATAAAGCAGCGTTAGCTCGCTCAAGATATAAACTGGCCGGTATTGAAAGAAGCCCTAGTACTTGAGTGGACAGAATGGTGATGAATAAAGGAATATGCAGGGAGCGTGCAGCTGGTCCTGATTTACGTGAGAAATGCGCCAAAGCTATCACGAAAGAAAAAAAAAAGCTCACACTACTGCAGTTGGAACGTCTTGTTCGTTTTTGTTTTCCAGGGCGAGAAAAGAATGCGTTCGGTGACCAAACAGTACCCTTAAACGACCGACCCTTTCTCTCTTTTTATATCGCATTTCTTTCTTTTTTTTTCTTTTCTTTTTGAGCCACAGTGGCCAGCCACAATGGGCGCGAACGTGAAACGCGGCCACGCGCGTCTGACAGGCACTCTAATTTTCCCCGTCCTTGAGTTTCGCAACCGAAACTTGCCAATTGGAACTGCGATCGTTCTTTCTCCGCTCGCCATTGTCATTTCGCTGCCCTGTGTGTGACGAGGTGAGTTTTGTGTGGCCAACCCTTTCGGAACGTTGAGACCGACGATCGGCAAAATGGGAAGAGAGAGACAGAAGGCGGGAGGCGTTTCTTGCATACGCCTGTGGCGCTTGCCTTCGACGCCTGACTGCTTCCTCTTCGCAACTGGCCTGCGCCCATGCAAACAGCGTTCACCCCTAAATGGCTGCGCGCGCTCTGGGCCACTGTGCCACTTGCTGCTTGGCCTCAGCTGCGTGACAGGTGATTTGCACGCTAGAGCCGTGTTTCGCTCTCCCAGTGATGCAACGTGGTGGTAGCGGGGGCTGTGTCTAGCTTCCTCGTACAGTGCGCATTTGCTTGAAGCGGACGAGCGCCAGCTTCGATCCAGCGCATACCACAGGAGACGAACCGATAGACTCGGTCCCAGCTTTTCATAGGCATTATCTAAGGATAGGTCGATGTAGCGCTAGTATCTGTCGATTATAACTGTTCACTGAAAGCTCCTTCACTTCAGTGTCGTTGTCCGAAACATCACAACTCCGTTGCTTCTGCCTCAAGCGACTAGTTATTTCGGCATGATGCTTTGAATACCATTTCGAGTTACAGCCCGCGTCATGGCACTTTGATTTCGTAGAAAACTAAAAAAAAAGAGAACAGCTTGCAGTTGGTTGTCACTTGTTCTAGTTGAAGTGATGCTGAAATCGCTACACTGAAACACACAAAAAGTTCATGTTAATAACCAAACGCTGTGGAATAACTTCCCTCTATTTATGGGACTTTTGCACAGTTCATGGTAGTATATAATGTCTTAAGGCAGGAAAAGGTGAAGAAGTAGAGAATAGAGAAGGAAGTGCACTGAAATTGAAAGGAAATATGGGACATGTAACGAGAGATGTGTTGGTTTAGGATTACACGGGTATGAGATAAGTTGATGCGACAAACTGCTGGATATATCATGCTTGCAATCTGTGCCATGAGTTAATTAACAATCAGTTATTTCGGAATAATAAGAGAATGATTATGCTGCTTATAAGAATAAAACATGTCGTTAGAGGAAATTCGGAGATTCGCTGTGATGGCCATAGAAAAATTGTAAGCTTAAACCTGTTATAGTTTCCCCTCGAGATTTGCTCACGCATCTGATAAATGGTAGGTGTAACCTTAAGAGACAAGAAGAGAGCAGAGTGGACTAGGGAACAAACGGTGGTTAAGGATATCATAGTTGAAATCAAGAAGAGAAAATGGACATGGGCTGGGCATGTAGCGCGTAGACACGATAACCACTCGTCATTAAGGGTAACTAACTAGATTCCCAGAGAAGGCAAGCGAGTTAGGGGGAGACAGAAGGTTAGGTGGGCAGATGAGATTAAGAAGTTTGCGGGTATAAATTGGCAGCAGCAAGCACAGGACCGGGTTAACTGGCGGAACATGGGAGAGGCCTTTGTCCTGCAGTGACGTAGTCAGGCTGATGATGATGATGATGATAATGATGACGATGAAGGGATGGCAGCTTGAACACCAGCCATTGATCTGAGAGTATCGACTGCTTTCATGAACAGAGACATGGCCGCACGTCTTCTATAACCGTCTGCGCCTGAAACGTTTAATGCACGTGCGGTTACAATTAACGCTCTCAAATGAAGGCCGAGAACAAAGGGAAGTCGCAGAAAAAGAAGAAATGCTGCTTGTTCAGGAGTTTCCTCCCTCGCCTTTATTCAACGTCTCCTGCCTAATATTAATCAAACGCGTGCGCACCAGCTGTCTTGTCCCTCTTTTAATCGTGCGTACTATCGTGCTTGGTATATATATAATAGATCAATTGTTATAGAATATTTATAGGCTGTGTCACTGAAAGTACGAACGTCTACAGTGCTTCTGTGGGATGTACACCGTCTCGTACAGTGTTTGCGAGCTTGACAAAACCACGCAACTCATCCAGATCAACTGGGCTTTTCTTTCAACAATGAATATACAAGTATGAGTTTATTTTTTTATGTATGCTACAGAGCCGTCTGCTCAGAAACGAAATCTACGCAACAGGAAGTTATCGTGCAGGGCATAAATCTTACTTGTAACTGCATCACTTGACAAACATATGGGAACACCAGGCAGATTTACCTATAAATAGCCATTTTTTAGCTAACTACAATTCACAAACACGCACCTGCGTGTTATTGTTGATTGTAGGGCTAAATGTAAAGCCAACTTCCTTCGCCGACTTCATGGCACCATCGCTTCCTACAGTCACTGCGCAATCCAGGTTTCTTTGAGTTGCGACTGTTTTATGTGGGTATACTATTACTCACCGTGCATGATATAGTTACTGAAGGGTCAAGTATATGGCATCGTCGTCCCTTGCTACGGAAAATGTACTGTCCTGCATTTTTTTCACCGACCACTACGGTAACTTGCTGCGCCGACTGTGTGATCTATATAGTTACCTGTCACCCAGACTACATGATGTGCCTTACTAGTCGTGCCGAATCCATGGCGTGGTTTCTTCTTGTGACAACTGTATGTACTGTGTTGCGTTCTTCTTCTTCTTCTTCTTCTTCTTCTTCTTCTTCTTCTTCTTCTTCTTCTTCTTCTTCTTCTTCTTCTCGTAGCACACTTTTTCACTTGCTTAGGCTACAGGCTTACTTCCTTTTTTTTTTTTGCCGGCTGCCTTTTCTTACGCTTTTGCGCTGTGACGGAGACCTGTACCGACGCACGTCGTTTTTTTTTTCATTTTTCCTTTCTCTTTTCTGCAGACCCTAGCCACACGGCTCTTAACGTATTAAAAATGAGCTGGAACCATGACCTTCACTGTCTTCTACGCCGGTGACCACAACGCAACTTCACTTAATGAGGGCTTGCTCTGGGGCCACCTGTGACTGTCGCGCTAAACACTGTTGTGTGTGTGTGTGTGTGTGTGAGTGTGTGTGCGCGATAATATGAACCCCTGTTCATATTATCAATCACTTGCGCTGGTACTACAAGCATTGGTCGTATTCGGTTGTGATAGAACAGGTTTGGTGCCGTTATATGTACTTTAAGGTCGCCAAATAGTCGGTGGCACACGTGTTGTCTAATAAAAGAAAGCTGTAAATATGCTCGACCATTACCGGCATATCTACATATCTGGCTCGTGGCGTGCGCACACACACACACACACACACACACACACACACACACACACACACATATATATATATATATATATATATATATATATATATATATATATATATATATATATATATATATATATATATATATATATATATATATATATAATTGATTGGTACGTGGGGTTTAACGTCCCAAAACCACTATCTGATTATGAGAGACGTCGTAGTAGAGGGCTCCGGAAATTTCGACCACCTGGGGTTCTTTAACGTGCACCCAAATCTGAGCACACGGGCCTACAACACTTCCGCCTCCATCGGAAGTGCAGCCGCCGCAGCCGGGATTTGAACCCGCGCCCTGCGGGTCAGCAGCCGAGTACCTTAGCCACTAGACCACCGCGGCGGCGCATATATATATATATATATATATATATATATATATATATATATATATATATATATATATATATATATATATATATATATATTTAATTAACGAAGTATTACATAAACTTAGTGAAAACGGCGGGCAATGCAGGGCGACGTGAGTGACCAGAAGTTAACTATACTTGCATGTGATATAGTCATGGTAACCAAACCTTTGAAAGCGCATGTACGACACCCTGGTTTAACGAACTAACGTCAAGCCACTGTCACCGAGATTGCGTTAAGCCCGTCTTGCATGAAGCTGCGCCCGCAGATTTTGCCGCAGGAAACAACGTACTTCTGGCGTCAACCCAATACCAATAGAGACAGCAACGAATACGCATGCGATAGATTTTCAGTTTTGTTTGGACGTCGGTAAAGCGGCCGCCAAAAACGTCAATAGCACCAATAACGGCCGTCAGAAAAGCGGCCGTTGGGGTGGAAGTGATTATAAGTGAAAAGAAAAGAAAAGTGAGCCCTGTAACTGTCTCTCATTGGGAGGACACCTCAACAGTAGCTCACGAAAGATGGGGCAGAGAAGGGATTAAAAAGGATTGGATTAAAAGGTAAAGAGATAGAAAGAGAGGAAGGAGAGAGCGAGGCGCAGGGACAGCGAACGACGGAAGTAAAGAGAAGATAGAAAAAATGGACATGGTTGCAGGAGTCCGAGAACAGGGCACCACTGGCGAGAGCTCTTGTCGACGTCAGGAGATGGCGTAGGGCAAGTCTAGTAGGTCACCGCTACGCTGCCGTCGAAGATCAGCGTCAGGAGATGACGTAGGGCCAGCCCAGTCGGCCAGAGCTACGCTGACGTCGGAGATTGCGAGGGCACAACCGGTCGGCACGAAATGCAGCGTTGGTCGTCCGTGTTCGTGTTGCTTACACTTGGTCTCATCCGACCTTTTAAATCTTGTGCATAAACATAACGTGAAGTTTAGTCAAACTACTTTGGGGTCTGTTGCGTGAATATCCCGCGGCGAGGTTAAAAGTAAAAAAAAAAGGGACGTCTTCATTCAAAGCACAGCTATAGCGCATATTGTTCACTGCAGCACACTGAAGTAGCCACTACGAATGTTTTAATTGTTAATGAGGTTGAAGTAATTAGCGATAACTCTATTATAACTAGGCCATTTTAAACGACGCACTAAAGTCACGCTCACTTTTTTCTCCGACTGATAAAAAGAACCCGCGAAATCTGAATAATAACATGTGATGATGCCTTCACGGGGTATTGTTCAGATTTTGCGGGCTGAGCGCCGCAACATCGCAATATGTTCATGGAGTGCATGCAAAGTGGCTGGAAATTAACCGCACATACGTATAATAAATACTCAGTATAGGCCATCTGCTGAGCTGGTTTCTACAAATCACGGAAAAGGCCGGAATGCACAATGCGTGTATTTACGAACATCGCGTGTAGCGAGTGACCAGAAGAGCGAGAGAACGCCTGACGAAACAAAACCGGCCTGTGATGCGTTTCCCAAAAGCTGCTGTTGGGGGCTCTGTTATGCAGGCAACGACGATAGGCATAAAGTGGAGAGACAGTATACAATTCCTACACCCATACGATGTCAATCGGCGTATTAGCAATACCACTTAAAGGCTGGTACATTGTAAGAACTCAAGAAAAAGACGCATAGATTTCATCCCATGCTGCGCATTTTCATAGGCGATGCCGGCATGATGTAATTGGAATAGGCTCTCTTACTCCTATCGGCTGCTTCATGCCCATGACTAGTCATCGCCGTCTCCGCGCTGACACGGGCGCTCACCAGGACGCTTTATCGGGGCAAACGAAGTTCATCATGTCGAAGGTCAGGTAGCCGACACTGAAAACGACAAGCAGCGCACGCATGGCCCTCTCATATCGCGAGACATCTGTACGGTAACGGGGCCTGGTGCGCTACCTGCACGTCTAAGCGGCTGACACCGGCACACGCTTTTCTCTGCACTGGCACCCGACGCCGGCTCCCCTCTTTTCTGTCCCGCTTTCTTCGCAGCGCGCAGCACGACTGTCCCCGTTTCGCACCGACGAACCCTGTCACTTCGCCCGCTCGAGCCGCCATATGCGCGTACTCTCGCGATGACATAACTACCTAGCTGAGTAATCGTGTCTCGCCTATAGAATTAAGGATGAAGTGGCTTCGCTGGCCAGCTAGCTCCCAAGTCCTCTCCCATTTCAAGTGTGCCGCTTTTGGCGTGCGCAGGAAGAAAAAAAAAACTGTATGCTGCACACCGAAACCGCTGGGGACATAGGCTCGCACTAGAGGTGCCTATGAGACGCTAGCTATAGTGAAGCGATGATTTTCTTCATCGTACAAAATTAGGGTTATCAAACTTTGTAACGTGCTCTAGATCCGCAATGAAGACCCGGGGCATTTGAGCCCACTTTGGGCGTTTGCAGTCCCGCACAATATTTCAACACAACTTTTCTTGCTCCATCTTCATTGAACAGTTGTGCATACGTGTGCTGCAGGGAGCTTTGAAGCGCCAGCAAGACGTACGATTTCTCAAGCATTAATGCGCCTTGTGGCAAGTGTAATTTTACCGCAACAACAATCGTCATCTGGCTTAAGCTTGCGCCTTCCGTCTTGAAAACTACGCAATCAACCTTTTCCTTTCAAGGACGCTAATTCATGGCGCTGGCAGCACGCACACTTTTCGGGATACCGAGCGCGCGGCGTTAAAGGTAGAAAACGAATGAAAATCAGATGGCGATTATCAGGGGCCTTTAGCTTGCACGGATACTTCCTTATGTTAACGTTAACAGAAGAACGTCTTGAGATGTGCAACAGTTTTTATAGTGTCGTTGAGTTCACAACTCCGAGTCGTTTAATAGGAAGAATGGTCACCCCGCCACGGTGGTCTAGTGGCTAAGGTACTCGGCTGCTGACCCGCAGGTCGCGGGATCAAATCCCGGCTGCGGCGGCTGCATTTCCGATGAAGGCGGAAATGTTGTAGGCCCGTGTACTCAGATTTGGGTGCACGTTAAAGAACCCCAGGTGGTCTAAATTTCCGGAGCCCTCCACTACGGCGTCTCACATAATCATATAGTGGTTTTGAGACGTTAAACACCACTAATCAATCAATCAGGAAGAATGGCCAGCGCGTCCTCTACCCACTGTTGTATCCTATTTTCGGTATAGGACTGCCCAGTGTGCGCTGTCAACTGCTCTTACACGTGCACGCGACTTCGTGAGTATAGTTTCTTGGTACATCGCGTGCCCAAGTTCATACCTCGACGGATAAACGTTGCCTTAGTTCGCGTCCCTACTACAGCGGCAGGTGTCGCTCGACGAGTCGCTATAACCTGCTACAGGAAATGGTCGAGAGGAAAAAATCAGAGATGCTGAGTAGCAGCACGGGCTTACGGTATTCTTTTTGTATGAGTGCTTTGGTTACTAGACGAGTGAACTGTGGCAGTGCTCGCGTAGTGAGTGGAGTCCAGTCGTCCTCTACAGAGGCACTTTGAGGTCGGTCGCTGGGAGGCGCGGCTTATCTTGTGGGCGCTGGAAGCTCAGCTGTCATGCCCTTTGAGGCCGCGTGCTGTCGGCGTAGAGAATACTGCCGACGTTATATTTCGGTCTGCCTGTCACTTTGTGCGCAGCCATTTCAAGAAAGAAAGAAATTAAAGGTTAAAAAAACGAAGAATGTAGAAATGGGATGGCTCCGATAGAGCATGGCAGAGCGACAGTAGCTCTTTGGCAGATCTCCATGGCAACCGCGCAACATTCTCGTGTGTCACGGTCGGACGTTGCTCTAATGGGTGACTCTGCCCGCCAGCCAAGGCTCTTTGTTCTGCACCGTAAGTGCCGAGGAATGTCCGACAGGAAGAGGTGTCCGGTAGGGCCGGGGGCTGCTGCGACGTGCTGCGGGCGTAAGATCTCTACGGTGGCTGCCCCTTCTCCCGGGTGTTGTCCATTTGTGTCGTAGAACGCCCGTGGCGATCTTCTCGCGAAAGCGACTAGCTTGTCCGTTACTTCCGCGCCAAACGATAACTAAAAAGGAGGCAGATGCAGTTGCCGATTCGCTCACGCGTTTATCCACGGCTAACCGCGAGCTGATGCCGTCGGCAAATGCCGACGTTCGCTTTTTGCCCCTAGCAATGCGATTTTGCTCTTACGCGGACGCATTCGTTCTTCCTACTCGTAATGTACGCTCCACGATGCTTCCGCAGCTCTATATTACGGGAGTTCAGACGGTCGGCTTCAAGTATGCCCTTTTAATATTTTGAGCAGCACACATGTCCCGTTTAACTTTTTGAACCATTGAACCACGGGGGACGTTAAACAATATTGCCCAATGTAGCATATCGCAGTAAAAAAAAAAGTGTCACATTAAGGGATCTATCTGTATGAGCGAGCGTGAACATCCTACCGCTGAAGATGTACCATATGGCGGTGTTGGTTTTTACTTGCACTACCTTATTTTCCGTGGTGACACAGCCACCCGGACAGTTAATCTGGTCAACTTCTTCATCCTTCATATTCTCATGCCTTCATTGAAGGGGAAGCTCAAGAGTCACCAATTATATATATATATATATATATATATATATATATATATATATATATATATATATATATATATATATATATATATATATATATATATGCATCTACACCCGGCAGCTTACCCTTTCGCTATAGTGACAATTCTTTGTCTCTATGACTTGCTACGACAAAGCTTCGTTTCTAACGTAATTCAACCTCTAACGAACCTCTATATAGATGAATCATTCGCAGCTTGCGTCTATATACTATACGCTAGACAAACAAGATCCACTCGACACAGCCTATGGACGCTACGTCTCGAAGCAAGAGAGCTTCTTTAACCCCCGCCGCAAGCTCGGCGCTAAAACGCGGGGCAGAACTCCTGCATCTGAGAAGCTCGAGTAGAGCTTCAATTCGCGTGCCATCCACTTTGTAGTGAAGTGGTCCAAGCTCGCTGGCGGAACCCTTTATCGTTTCGCAGAATGTTAATGCGCCCGACAGTGCGTCTGGGTCTCTATAGCTAGACGAAAAAAAAAATCTTACAAGGCTTCAGCATTGCAGCCGCAAGCAGAGCAAAAAAAAAGTGCATCGAGTGTGCCACGAAAAAGCGGCGGAAATGTGCGCTGAAAGGCGCCGCCGCCGCAACGTTGTAGATGCGCTTTGTCGGCGGAACCAGTGCCACTATATACCTGCGTCGAACTGCAGGCACGACTGTTTTTTTTGCCTCCTCGCCTTATTTCCGCAATTACCTTCGGCAGTCATGCATTTGCGTGCGTTGCTCTCGCTCGTGTGTATTCAGTCTCGGCTTCGATTGCTCCCTATGCCTTCGTTGCAGGGTGTGATGACAGGTAAGGTGCGTGAATTTGTCATCAAAACTTGTCAACAAATGCTTCACTTGTAGCTGACGCCTGGACGCACGGGAAAGACGGGGTATATATGTGCAAAGCGAAATGTTTTGTCTAGTTCTTTTTTCTTTTTTTGGTGGGTTTTAAGAGCAAACAAGAAAGAAAGAAAGAAAGAAGAAAAGAAAGAAGGGAGAAAGAGAAAGAGAAAGAAAGAAAGAAAGAAAGAAAGAAAGAAGCAGGAGAAAAAAATTGATGCTGCCATTTTGATTTCCGATTACGGGAAATTCGACCCACCGTGCGATATCGCCTTACAAATGCGAATGTTGTTCTGTAGACAAAAAGCGGCACTCCGGCTCTTGTTCTTGTCAATTAACATGTCAATTATCAATGTGAACATGTCAATTATCAATGCAGACAAAATAGACTTATCATTTTTCATAACTTTTTTTTGTATAGAAATACCCGGTTAATGACCAACCATCCACACACTTGAGTGGGTGAACAGTTAAGAACAGCGGGCCCAGAGAACAATGGCAGCTATTCAAAAGACGGTCTACGCTAGACTTTTCTCTTAAAAATATTTTCAGCCAAGAGTGATGCTACATTACATTAGCGAAGCCAGTAGGTTAGTCTAAAAAGAGAACTTCCAAACGCAAAGGTTCGTTAATTTGGCAGCACCATAGGTGTTGCGTTTCTCTTTTTCTTTCTTTCTTTCTTTCTTTCTTTCTTTTTTTGACGTGATAACACAGAAAATTTAGTGTAGTAGATTTCGCCATCATTGTCCGTGAGCCGAAAAAGTTCCAGTGGACACCAATAGTTAGGTTCACACCATGTTACGCACTAAAATTTCCCGCGAAAAACCTGCTTCGCACTTCGATAAATTGATAGGATCGAGGAGACAGACTTCCTGCGAGACCCAATAAATAGCAGTGTGAGAGACACGCATTAAATGGATAGATAAAATTGTTCGTCCGTACCAGATACGCAGCTCGCCAGTCATTTCCAATGGCTGCGTCCACAAAGCTGTTGCGGGTGCTGAACTAAACATGTATAACTTCTTTCACGTTCTAAGCCATTTGCGATGTTTCCCTCCACTCCACTAAAGCTTTCTGCACCTCACAAGGGGTTGCATTACCTTCGGGACCGGCCTAGCTTTCACCGATAGAGTATGTCATATGATGACGTCAACGTGTGACATCACGGTGACGTCGCATACTTCGGATGTGTGTGGCATCATCCTAAGAGGGTAGCTGTATAGGCGTCCTACGAGAGTTTACGACGACTCATGTCACGCGCGCAGACGTTCCTTCTCTCATGGCGCGATGGAGGTGTCAACCAGCCGACAAGCGAAAATTGCGAGAGACTGAGAAGGCGATACGAACGAGGTCACGTAACAATCACGTTCCACTCGTAAGGGCGCCCCGCCGCGGTGGTCTAGTGGCTAAGGCACTCGGCTGTGGACCCGCAGGTCGCCGAGGCAAATCCCGGCTGCGGCGGCTGCATTTTCGATGGAGGCGCAAATGCTGTAGGCCCGTGTGCTCAGATTCGGGTGCGCGTTAAAGAACCCCAGGTGGTCGAAATTTCCGGAGCCATCCACTAAGGCGTCTATCATAATCATATGGTGGTTTTGGGACGTTAAACCCTACAAATCAATCAATCAATCGATCACTCGTAAGGCTGAAGCTTAAGCGTCCTCCAAGCGTTATTTTTTTACTTTTTTTATTGTGCATATACATTGACAGAACTCGCTTCACTTGCTAGACTTGAAGATTATCATATGTGACAAAATAAAACGAAATAATGGAACAGAAACGGCCAGTTACCAAACGTGTAAATATATCACTTGCGGCGCCACACACTCTTAAGGGAAGGAACATGTGTGAAGAGCCAATTAAGCCAATCAGACGAATAGATAGGAAAGTGACTTCGCAGCATGCAATAAGCGCTTCACGGCGGCTCAATATCGTTGGTGAGCATGGCGTGCGCCGTGCACCTGCTGACCCGAACAATGGAAATCTTCAGGGCCCCTAGGCTGAATACACGTACTTGACACCCTGCATTTTATACCCACACTCTAAAAAAAGAGCGAGTAAAAAGGGTGTCTTTTTGTCCAACAACAATAATCGTCATCTATATTGCGTTCTATCCTTGCGCTATCCCCCTGCGCCTGGTACATTCCGGTCACGATCGACATGCCCATTATCAGGGTTACATTGCATTCTCGATAGGAAAGTGGCCAGCGTCGAGTTTTCAAGAAAGGAAGCACACGCAAGCCTGATGATGATTATTGTTGTGGGACAAAAAGACACCCTTTTTACTCGATATTTTTTAGAGTGCACCTTCACCGCTAAAGCTGTGCCGCATATGCCCGTCCCTATATATATGGGCACGACTCATAAGCCAGCGGATGGTGCTGGTAAAGCATCCACCTCTGCTTTCTAATATATCCGCGTGAGAAGTGAGTTCGGCAGCGCGGCGTGCGAATGCATCGTGTCCTTGCAGGAAAGGAAGGTCGACGCCCTCAAACGTGCGCCACCTTATACCGCCCATGACGTGCGAGACCATAGTAAGAAAAAAAGAATGCCGCGAACAATTTATATTCTCCATGTGTCGATGAGCCAAGGTCGATGCGCGAGAAACCAGTATGCAGCAGCGGATGTCTCCAGATCACAGTGATAGTGAGCGGCTGCAGGGCGCTTCGCGGGCTTAACCGCCGTGTGCAGAGACTTGCAGGCTTTTGAGAGCGATCGAGCGAACGCGCACACACAAACACGGACGGGGACTGGCGCACTGTTTCTCCGCTATCGTCTCGGCAATCGGCTCCAGATCCTGCCCCCGCGAAATGGGACGCCGTGCACCGAGGGGAGAAGTCGTCGTCAGCGCAGCAGTAGAGGTCGCGAGGCGGCGGTAACAAAAGGTGGCAACTCGGTGGCATTCGACGGCCGCTCTCCATTCGCCCGAGCGTCGGGGCCCGGCGAGCTGTTAGTAGCTAATGTGTTCGCGCGCACCATTGACACGGCCTGCGAAGCCGGCGGCAAAAGCCGCGCGACCGCGCTGCGATCGAGTTCATGCACCGTCGCCTTTCGGGATATCCTTGCAAAGCGTTTTCTCATCTTCGTTTTTTTTTCCTTATCATTTTTTTTTCTTCTCGTTTTGCTTTTGGTGTCCCGTGAAGTTCGCTTCCTGTGTAAAAAGACGAAAAATAAAAAAAAAGATACTACTAAAGAGATTGATTGATTGATATGCGGGGTTTAACGTCCCAAAACCACCATATGATTATGAGAGACGCCGTAGTGGATGGCTCCGGAAATTTCGACCACCTGGGGTTCCTTAACGTGCACCCAAATCTGAGCACACGGGCCTACAACATTTCCACCTCCATCGGAAATGCAGCCGCCGCAGCCGGGATTCGATCCCGCGACCTGCGGGTCAGCAGCCGAGTACCTTAGGCACTAGACCACCACGGCGGGGCTACTAATAAAGAGGAAAAAGAAATAGAAATAAAGAAGTGGTACAGTGCACATACAAAAAAACTGAAACTATACAGTTCAGCGATCACTGAAGCTTGTGCGTTGCCGTGCCCGTTCGTATTTTTTTTTTTCCGCGCCGAGACTGTATCGGACGCACACGAACATATAAGTCCATTTAGCTGCGGGCACTGTGTACATACGCGCGCTAGTACTATAGCGCACGTGTCGAGGTTTCGTTCTGTTCTCGTTGGATTCACTCACGTTCGCGATTGTTCACGGGGCTATTTCACAAAACACGCATTCTGTCCATCACTCTTCAGCCTGATTAGAGTATTAGGTTTACTGTGAGCAGGTAATCCGATGGCATCCGCAATGGTCGAATAGCGTTGCTCGAACAGTATTCGTTCATCGCTAAAAACAACGACCATGCTCGACGAAATTTCAGTGGCTGCCTGTACAGCCTAACGGTTATTTTACACGTTTCTGCACGGCAGGCTTTCCTTTTATAATCCTCCCGCTCTCTGTTTCTGCTAGGAGCACTGCAATTATGATGCGAATGTGGTTTAGATGCTTTTAAAACATTCGTTTAGCGTATGAGCATGTGCATATTATCATGACTGTGCTTCCGTTGATGTGGCATCTAACACGCAAAAACGCTCACCCTTCTTGGTTTTTTTGCTTGTGTCATCAACTCTCCGTAAATTACTCGGACTGTACTTTCTATTCTAACGAAGAAGTTGTTTAACTTGTCGGTAACTTGTGTGCCGTAGCAAACACTGTCATCATCACGTTCTCATGTCCCCACCTTACCATCGTCATTCATCACTATTTCCCTCCCCAGTCACCTTTGCCCAGGATAGAGCAGCAGGCCAGAACAAACTGTTGCTCATGCCAACCTCTCTGCTTTTTTTGTAAATAAATCATCTTTCTCTAATCAGCAATAGCTCTCGTGTTTCGTTCTCTTTTTTTTGTGTGCCTAGCTGCTCCCTTTTCCCAGTGAAGCGCCGCATATATATAGCATGCTGCCTTATTCTTATCTGTTTTCGCCCAGGCATGAAACTGTGAACGTTTGCCAACTTTTTAAATTGTTAGACCATGGTTGTCGTTATCCTATAGCATCTCCAGCACGAGTTCCCGCAGATCGAGTAACATGTTCCGATTATATTTTTTTCCTTGGCAAAAGCCTTAGATGCCTTAGCAAACCGCGAAAGCTGACCGTCGGCGTCGGTGGCGTCAACACGAGTGAGACATAAAATGATCACCACGTAATGGTGTTATGTGGTGTTTAACGTCCCAAAACCACCACACGATCCTGAGAGACGCCGTATTGGAGGGCTGCGGAAATTTCAACCATCTGGGGTTCTCTAACGTGCACCCAAATCTGAGCACACGGGCTATATAGCATCCATTTTCACTTCCACCGAAATTACATCCGCCGCACTGGGGATTCGACCCGGCGACCTGCAGGTGAGAAGCTGCGCACCTTAGCCACTAGATAGCCACATCGGGACCACCACGTAATGCAATAACAATATCTAGGCTTCTACGTCTCAAAAACACGATAGACTTACGTGAGACGCCGTAGTGGAGAACTCTGGAAATCTTTACAATCTGGTGTCTTTTAACATGCAATGACATTGCACAGCACACGGGCCTCTATCGTTTATCCTATATTGCAAATGTGACCACCGAAGGCGACACCGAACCCATGATCTTCGGGTCCGTAACCGCTACGGTACCGCGTCGGACGATAATCATCACGTGATGATGTCATCTTATTACGTCACCATGACATCACAGATGGCCAAAATTTATCACGTCATACGGCGTGATTTGATATGATGACTTTATTTCATAACATGGCCGCTTTGTTGAAGGTGGGCCCATCCAGGAGACTGTGCAAAGCCAGGTTGGTGCGGGAAGTATGCAATTCCATCGACCTTGGAGACAGTACGAAACCACTTGAGATTCATAAAGCTTCCGGAAGGGGGCAAAAAGAATTACTACATCTAGGGGGCCTCGATACCAGCGTTCCTCAGTACATAGAGGGTGGCGACCGCATCCACTGTTTGGGACAAAAAGGCAGCGGCGCAGTCAGAAGGTGTCACCGTGCACCTTGTGCGAAAAAAAACGCTGGCATCTAGGCCTCCTGAAAAGAACGACTATGAAGGAGACGGAGGAGACAGCTCTTGCCTTCGAGTTGCTTTAGGCGAATGCACAAAAGACCGTGTGACTATTTTTTTTATCGCAGGCGCTGTTGACAATCACATCCTTTATATTTCTAGATTCCTCAATCTCGTCTGCATTGTTTGATAGAGGTTGACCTTCCTTTTCATTCAAATATACATATTCTGTTTCTATCTGCCACGGTGGTCTAGTGGCTAAGGTAATCGGCTGCTGAACCGTAGGTCGCGGGATCGAATCCCAGCCACGGCGGCTGCATTTTCGTTGGAGGCCAAACTGCTCGAGGCTCGTGTGCTTAGATTTAGGTGCACGTTAAGGAATCCCAGGTGGTCGAAATTTCCGGAGCCCTTCAGTACGTCATCTCTCATAATCATATCGTGGTTTTGGGACGTTAAACCCCAACTATTATTACTGCCAATTCCTTTTAGTCTGCATTTCTTCTTTGTTTTTCACATCATACCTCTTTCCCACCAGACGTTGCAACGTCATCGGACCACAAATTTCGTCAAGCTACCGCGAGCCTCGTACCCGGCTATAATAGATGAAAGTATATTACATAAATACCTTAATAAAGAAACAGGTACCAAGGGTTGCACTGCAGACAATATGAAAAATCCAATAGTTCATTATTTACTTTGCGTTTCCCGAGACAACATGAGGTTTTGGTGATTGACAGAGATTCTCGGAAGGTTCGCTTTTTAATGAGGTTACATAACTCACTTGGCGAACAATCTATCGCATGATCCCGAGACGGTGCAAAAACTAGCGCATAACTTCTCGAGCGTGGCTGTACTTGCGTGTATATAGTTCGTCTTCTCGGCGTTCGCCGCAACATAAAAAAAAAGAGTACCGTGCACCTAATTCGGCCTACTTATTGTTATAAAGTAACGCGAAAAAATCAGATAAAAATATTTAAAAAGATATAAAAAATTGAATAAATAATTACGGCAAGTCCTGTGCGTGCACATCTTTGATTGAGCGCACGTGTTGAAAAGGATACGCTTTCGCCTTCAAGCCGTCCTAAGTGCTCAGCGACGTTGATAATTTTTGCACTGTTGCAGTAGACAACTCGTCATTGTGAACCGCTCACAAAAGCTCGATCCGCTTCGCGACATGAAGACACGTTTCACGTTTCAACTGCACGACTTACAGCATAGCATGCCAGAAGGGTGCATTTTGTTTCTGGGGTTTAACGTCTCAAAAAACGACTCAGGCTAGTGGTTGCGTAGTGGAGGGATTTCGGCCAACCAACCGGGGTTCTTTAACGTTCACTGAAATCGCGCACTACACGGGCCCCTATTATTTTGTTTCCACCGAAATGCAATCGCTGCAGTCGAGATCGAACTTACGACTTACGGATCAGCAGCCGAGCACCATCGTAACCACTGTGCACCGCATTGATGCATGCGCTTAACGTAGTCGGAAATTAAATGAGTCACCGAGAAAAGCCCACCCACAATCTCGGTTTCATGATTCTGAGAAAAGGCTCTCATCATAGTTGCTAGTTCCAAATATTTCTTATGTATGACGTGCTTAACTATTAAAGAAAGAGGCATGTCACAGGTAAAAAAGTTTACGAAGGAAAAACTTTGGAATTTGGTTCCTGATTTTGAGCTCGCTAACTGAGTTATTTGTGCTTGGTGTCATAGTTAGTTGTATTCCCGGTGTTGTTTAGCTTTATTAAATAGGCGCGTAAGAGGACGTTAGCGTAATGGGGCTACTCGTGTTCGCTTATCCACACAATATATATAAATGCCATGCGCACTTCAAGGGAGCAAATAAATATGAGACAAAAGTATCGCTTGCGATTACAATTTTTTGTTATGTTTAAATGAGTAAGTACTGACAAGTCACGCTAAAATGCCGTGAGAAACCGCCCTACCTTAGCTGCAATCCGAGCTCTTCTCGAAGTTTAGGCAGCATTTCCCTGGTCGTCCAGTTGATTGGGACCGGGCAATAGGACACCACTCGAGACAAACAGCAATGCATATCGCGTTGTCTCGTTTACTTGAGCCGAGGTAATCTCAGAATACGATCTTGCTATTTTACTTCGCTCACAGACGCAGCGGAATGGGATACATGCGGAACTCACATTTTCTTCTTTAAGTTGTATTAAATATTTGAAAAGACATGCCAATGTGAACCAAGTCAGCCTCTTATTCGTCAATCTGGAATGTTGCCCTTCCATTGGAAATATCTGACGGGAGCAAAATAAACTTGAAAGTGTGAGAGTGAAAACTTTACTCTTACGAGATGCGAAACGGTCTGTCTGAGTTAGATTTTCATAGCCTTATATTACTACTATGCGCTTGTTTAAGGGAAATAAGGAAAAAAGGGGGAGTATGATGGGTATCGTCAACAACAGTAAGAATACTCAAGACACGTAAAGAGAAAATCTGCTGAAAGTCTACCACACCCCAATTCAGCCCTCAGCGATCTTTTTTATAAACCTAAATATATACCCCACTTTTATAGCTTCGATAACGTATACTCATAACGGGTGTTTGTATGAATCTGGGCTGGAAATGTTAGTATTCTTGGAATTACCGTGGTAGGTCCAAGCGACATCGTCATCATTGCGTATGAAGTCGTGTTTGAGATATTCCTCGACATAAATGTGTCTACACTATGCTGTGCCACAATATTTTAACAAGACTGATTCAATAGGGTTAATCATGCAGGCTATTTGAGCTTTGGAAAACCTACAGATATGCGACCGAAAGTGAGAAAGAAATTTGTACGAGGGTCATCCATGTCAAACGTCTCAGCCATTTTGGCGACCATCACAAATGTATTTGGAAAAAAAATTGTTGCTGATTTACTGCATTGACAACAGTGAACATTAGAGTCTTTCCGAGAGAAAAAAATTTTTGATCACGTGGCTGCCTTTTGATCTTCCCGAAATGTCGTTTGGGTGTTGTTTGAGGAAAATGTCTTTTAAAAGTACCGCTCCTTTTTTCTATACTAAATTTGGTCTAAATGTTAAGTAAAGGCTCTTGTGTAAAGTGTTTGAAGCTCAGTAATATTAGTGCAAATTTTCTCGCACATACGCCCCCAAGAATTTAGCCAAAATATGTTTGTAATTTTTTATTGCAATATTGTACTTTCTATTAATATGTGAGTAATAAATACTAACTTTCCAGAAGGTATATTTTGAATAAAAATTATTTTTAGACCTCTCAAGCTGCTAAACTGCACGAGAAAAATTCAAAAATTTAAACATCATTTTTATTCATATTGAGGCGAAGCTCGCACCATGTGGTGGTCCAATTAAAAAGTACCTTTAAACTCAACTCCAAAGCAAATAAACAGTTCTTTCATATGGCAAATTTTATCATTACATTTTTTTATCTTTTAAGGAAGGAAACAGTTTTTGAACTTTCCCATTGGTGGCCTTGGGGAATTTCAAGGCAGCCGCTGTCGTATGACCAAATGGGAAGATATGCGCCAATGAGAAAGTTCAAAAATTCTTAAAACAAAAACTGTAATAATGATATTTGCGATACAAAGAGAACTGCTTATTTGCTTTTGATTTAGGTATAAAGGCGATTTTTAACTTCACCACAACATGAAGCAAATTCCATCTCAATGTAGACAAAAATGACAATAGTACAAAATTTGTGAATTATTTTTGTAAAGTTTAGCAGTTACAGAGGTATAAACCTATTTTCCCCCAAAAACAACAATATACTTTTTGAGGGGTAAGTATTCACTACACAGATATTCATACAAAATGCACTATTGCAATAAAAATGCAAACGGAACACATTTTGGCAAAATTCTTGGAGGCGTATGTGCCAGTAAATTTGCGCTAATTTTACTGAGCTTCAAACACCTTACACAAGGATTTTTACTTAACATGCTGACCAAATTTGGTATAGAGAGAAGGAGCGGTACTTTTAAAACAAATTTTTTCACAAACAACACCCAAATGACATTTCAGAAAGTTCAGAAGGCAGCCACGTGACCAAAATTTTTTTTCTTTCCGAAATATTCTAGCAGTTCAGTGTTTTCAATGCAGTGAATCCGCACGATTTTTTTTTTCGAATACATTATAGATGGTCGCCAAAATGGCTGGGACGTTTGGCGTGGAATGAGCGCGAGCTTTGGTGTTAAAATTATAAAATATACACGCGCACTACTGAAATACTAATGCATCCCATATATTCTTCTAGTTCCGTTATGATTTAAAAAAAAGTAAGGGAACATGTCACATATGCATAAGACAGCAGTACATGCACAATAACATGGGCTAAATTAGCCCCAGGCCTGCTTCAAATGATCTTCAGTATGCTGCACGACTCTCAGCGAATTTGCCATTTAATGCTTGAAATGAATCAGAGCTAGCGTGTTTTTCTTTTTTTTTTGCAAATATCTTCTGCGTCTGATTTAGTCCATTCGCTCGAATGGGTATCGCAGTACACAAATGAAACAACGGTTCCATTTTAAACACATAGTGCTTATCCACTCATCGCGGGTCAATGGAGTAAGAATGTTACCCAAGCGTTATCTTACAATAGTTGGATACAGCTTTAGCGAATCACCAACTTTTCCCTTGAAAGGTGGACGCCCAAAGGCCGGCACCAATGGGCACGCATTCCAGATTGACGTCATGAGCCATACGAGCGCAAACTCTGCCTTCGGAGAACATTGCCGGTAGCGTGAGCTGGACGTATCTTTTTTTTAATCGCGCAGGACATCGGCTGAGGCGCTCCAGGCTTCTCTGGACTTCACAAGTTGTACCTGACTATTGCCCACGTGATCGAGAGTAGTCTCTGCCTGGCGGCTACCGACTGAACCACGCTCGAAGTGGATGGCTTCTTGCGTCGTGTGCTAGCCGCAACGGGTTGGCGTAACCACGTACTACCGCAAGAACCTCCACTAGTGGTTCTTTGTTCCGTTGTGCCGGGCACTTCCATCGCGGCAAACTTGTTAGGTGTATGATAGCGTTCCCGTCGTTCATCAGTTACGAGGCATGCTGTAGCTGTGCTTGAGATGTCCATATTTTGCACAGTTTTAGACCTGCTTTGAAAAAAAAAATATTTCTCATCGCAAGTGAAGTCTGGCCCTTTGGTACTTATAGCGTCCGCTAAAACAAAGAGAAAAATGTAGCAACGTATTGCGCGGGAATAATTTTTGACCCATCAATCATAAAACTGAGTTGTCGATGTCAATGCTAACTTGAGGTGAAATTAATACAAAACACCCGTGTATTTAGGTAGAGTGAAAGAACCTCAGATGGTCAAAATTAATCCTGGGATGCATGTCATGGTGGTTTTGGCCCGCAAAGCTTTAGCTTTTGTGTGTAGTTGTCACGCAAGGTAGCCAATGTTCTCCGCTTAAAAAAAACATATCTTTGCTTTATAATATACCCGGAGTTGTGCTGCATCACTGTCATGGGGATAATCATACCCAAGAAGGTCTGTACCAAACTGTGCCATTTCCGTACTGTCATTGAAATAAAAACAGGTGTGTGTGAAACACCTCCATAATGCCTTGGCGCTGTCAGTCATTTAGCTGGATTGACTGAGCTAATGAATTGCCGTACATTTCCCACGTAATAAAAAGTAATAAAAATTGTGGATGCCAATTTGTATAAAAGTTTATATAATGAAATGAGAGCAAAAGTGCGCTTGGTTCTTTCTCTCTTATTGGGGCCACTGCTATGCGCATATGCGAATATGTACGAACAGTATAGTAAATGCACCAGGGTTCTATTTGAACTCATTGCGCAGGATTACAAGATTTTTTTTCTGGGGATGGGGAGGGGGGGAGTGGAGTAACTAGATGACCCAAAGGTAATAACTGCTTAATTATTTCATTTTATCCAAGACAGTGCTTGCTTAGTCGACGTAACACAAGCTAAAGGGGTGGCTGAGACACACTGAGGCTTGTTGGCTTGCTTACTCGTGTGTTTCGTCATCGTCCTCTCTTCACTGGAGTGGGATAATAACATAACAGTGGAAGTGCCTCAGATAGGCTGGGTGACGTTTCGATAAGAATACCTATATATCTTTGTCAAAGGCGTCTATCATCCTTGGCGTGTTAGTTTTGAGGGGGTCAGCAGTGACATCATTTCCTGGTGGTGGCGCGTTTCCCTGTTAGTAATCGCCATCTGAAAAGAAAAAAAAAGAACTATAAAGCAGAGGAGTGCAGTTCTCGCTTGATTTCGAGTTAGGTGGTAGTGATTCAAAATGTTCTCGGATGGTCGAGAACAATAAAACATGCAATGTAGGAGCAGTGTACTGGAAAGTGCTGGCCACTCCTACTTTGCAGGACACCACTTTTTTTATCCACCCTCTAAGAAAAATTTGAATCACTTCCACCTAACTTAAAATCATGCGAGGACTGCACTCATCTGCTTTATAGTTTTTTTTTCTTTTCAGACAGCAATTAACAACAGGGACACGTGACACCACGAGGCGATGAGTTCACTACTAAACCCCTTAAAAGTAACCCGCCAAGGATGACAAGGCGCCTCTGACAAAGGTAGGTCCTCCTATCGAAACGTCAGCCAGCCTGTCTGAGGCCTTTGCACTGTTCACCCTGATTATCCCACTATGTGCTCCCATCTGTCGGCTCTCATCTTGATTTTCGGTTTCTCTTCAGTACAGGGTAGACAAAAACGCCAAGTGTAGCGGGAAAACGCAAGTGTGTCACTGAGAGCCAGCGCCACGTTCATTCGCACATTGCGCTTGTCGCGCATGCAACGGGAGCATACAACAGGCCTGCGTCATTCATGTGGTAATGGAGAGCGTATATTACCAGCAAGCTGCAAATCAACGCATTTTATTCGCCGACACTCGACTCAAACAAGTCAAGCGATGCGCTGCACACATTTGCGTGCACATTTGTAAACAAGCAACCGACCACCTACCCACATCAACGCATGAACAGTGCTGCTCCCTGTAGCCTGATCTCGCCCCCTGTAGTACCTGTGCCGCAGTAATGGTCGCGGCCCGAGGTACCGCATAAACAAGTCACTTTCGGGCGAATTCATACACCGAAAAAGCTCACCGCGTCCGTCGGCCGCACCAGCGCTATAGACCGGTTTTGTCACGAGCCGTGAATGCGAAATTATCGCTTGCGGCACCAAGAGCCGTTTCCAAGCGAACTCAGCAGAGTGCTTTGTTATAGTAGTGGCGCACACGGTGCCGCTGTGTACACCTTTCGGGAACGCACCGTCGTTGCTGCGTGGTGCGTCGCGCATGCGAACATATCGACGCCCAGCGTTCCCCGCATTCCTGCGCGCAGAGCAGATGCTGCTCGGCAGGCCGTGCGGGTGCAACGAGACACCGTGCATCTCCCCTTTCGTGCTCTCGTGTCGAGCGCCTCTTGACGCCCCTTTCCTGTCGTCGTCGGCATCGCTTTTGCCGGGGCCAATTAAAAGTTCCGGAAGCCTCCCTTTCTCGACCGTCCCGCACTTTCGCACGCCTGATATCCACAACGGCCCGCAGGTCTGCGTTGATTGAATTGAGCGAGTGTGACCCCCGGCCGCCCTCTAGACTGGGCAACTCTCACGAGTGGGGCACTCTCGTTTTTTTTTTGTGGACAACGCACATATGACCCGACGCCAACTCTTCCAATCGACCAGCGTTCGCTTCTATCACGGTGAGCCAACCGACCACTGGCGGTGCTCCCGTGAAAGACTGTGTGCTCGCAAGTGCGGGCCGTAAATGTTGGCCGAATCGTACACGGTGCCTCTGACGCGGTTCCCTCTCATACGTATACGTCGTTGCTCTTCGAAGGTCGGCCATGCTTCAAATTAGGCCAACTCGCAAAGACTGCTCTGGAGTTCGTCTCATTTGTTCCTGCTCAGCGTTGGTCCACGCCAACTCTTTGTCCATCGACCGATGCGTCTTCATGACCCATGCCTTTCGCCTGCTTGTGTCAACAAATGTATTTATAGGGCAGTGTACTTTGGCAAGTGATCCCTTAACATACATGGCAGGAAACAATGACGGAAAATATATTAGGGTACTGCAAACGAAAGCACGACAAAGTGTGCTAGCTTAGGGTCAACATGCGTTCATTACTGGCGGCTAGAAATGTGTGCCCGCATTCACAAAAACGACTAACCCTAAATTTACCAGCAAGAGATTCTTCTGTTAATCCTGGTCCTGGACACACGATAGAGAAGCCCCCTAGCAAACATCATTCATGAATGGGGAAATTTCGAGATTGGGTCCCCACCTGCGTAAAATTAAACGCGTTCAGACTTAGGTGCATCTGTTAGCTTGTTCCTGGCGCTACAGCTGCAGTGTGCTTGCGTGAGCAGTAGAATAGCCTTCTGCATTCAAAGTCACTTTTGCCTCTGATAGGAATTTCATGCTTAGTTAAGAAACCTTAGCACTTAAACAATAATGATTGTTTCGGTTTTACGTCCCGAAACCACCATGTGATTATGAGACACGTCATGGTGGAGGGTTCAGTAAATTTCGAACTCCAGGGCGTACTGCACATAAATCCAAGCACACGGGTCTCAAGCATCTTAGCCTGCGTCGAAAATTGTGCCGCCACAGGTGGGATTCGATCCCATAACATGCGGGTCAGCTCACGAGCGCCATAACGAGTTGCCCATCATGACGGGTGAGCCTTAAAACTGTAGTATATTAAGGGCAGCATACTCGAACCACTCATAATCATGGCGTATATAAATAGCATTTTTCTTCGCAAATTATTTTCAACGGATAAGGTTATGCTAATGATACAACCCTTATTTGAGTGCCTTGAGTAGATGATACATTTGCACAAGTGTTAACCTGGTAAAATTTAGTGAGTGAGAGTTTATTAGAAGGCAGAGAGGTCGGCCTGAGCTAGTTCGCTCCAGTCTGCTACTCTAAACAGGCGATAAGGGAAGGGGGAAGCAAAGAGAAATGAAAGATGATAAAACCTGGTAAAAATTCATCTGAAAGCTAACTCAGATATAAACATAGACTATATTTTACCCACTAAACGTACAATCATTGGACTGCCCAAAACCTAATATCTTGATAACGAGATAGTTAGTATTGTTAACAAGATTAAGGCACTGTGTGTTACGTTTTCTGAAATATTGTATGGAACGAGCACGCGAGAAACGGTGAAGGCAAATTCCATTACTGGGATGATTAAAAAATACCATCAAATTCTACCAGGTAATCTAAATATTTGATATACAATGGATTATTTCTATCATTATTATACGATTGCCATCCTGCCTGAGGTCATATATCAATCGACAACATTTAAAAAAAACGCACTCTACGCCACAGGGGCGCAATTCGTGCAATCGACAACGTTTTACATTCTATCCATACGTCTTCTTATTTTAACATTCAATAAGTATGCAAAAAATAAATTTATATGCAAATTACCTCTTTCCTGTACATAGTGTCTAATCATAAATTCCAACAACACTCACTTCATGGGTTTGTTTCGCTTGACAACGCGACACTGCTTCTACAACACACACACACGAAAAAAGATTATCCCTATAGCGCTAGGCATTATGTGAAATAAATTATGGAAAATCAGTCATTATTTCTGCAGCTATAGCTGCACTCCTAAACAGATATGCTTCACATGAGGCTTATAACCAGGGGAGGGGGTGCCGTAGTCTTCCCCTTTCTGAAATTATCATGAAGGGGGATGTTTTGCTGAGAATAAGCATTGAAAATAGGTGTTTTTTTTTCTTAGTCAAGATCTTCAGCAAGTGTCCCTTTCTCTCTACGGGCTACGGGCCTACCCCTGATGCTGCATCGACGCGTAAATAACCGCTGAGGCTGCGTCGACATGCATATTTCCCTCATTCTCATCGGGTGAAGGTTCTGTTCCGTTTTCTTGAGCATGCCATCGCTTTCATCAGTCGTAGAATGCTGCGCATGCTTGACTCCTTGAAACGCGTCGTTTTTCAGTCACTGAATTTTGCTTATTTGTCTTCTCATACAATATTTAATTTTTGTGGTATATACGCTTTTTTTCTTTGCGTTTAGAATATTTTATTTTTACGGCGAAGTTTTATGTACCCAGGGAATTTGACTGTTTGTAGGTGTGCCAAAATTCTTAGTGCAGGTATGTGTCACAGAAACCGGGCAGACACCACTACTCACCATTGGTACGCTAAACATGAGAGAGAAAAAACGCCACCGATAAACAGCAACGCTATATGTGCCACACAAATTGGGTAAAGCCGGCTGGTTTACTAAGTATGAAGAAGGGAGTTCACGTGGACATTTCAGCACAGGCTGTATGTTCATATATGAAACTTTATGCAAGAACGCCTTGAGCTAGGTGTTTGTGTGGCTGATTTCCCCTAGCTTGGAGTTGAAGCACTAGTCGACCTCGTTTCAAGCGGGAGAGTACCACGAGCAGGATGCAATAGCCACATTCGTCCGGCTTGCCCGACTTGTCGGGGCTTATATTAATCCACAGCCAGGTGCCTGTTGTTGTCTCTTTCCGTAGCTAGAAGTTGATTGTCCACTAGAAGTCGTTCAAGGCTGGGAGTTCCCCAAGCAGGCCACAGTCGTCGGCCTCACCTTCCGTGCACGTCTTCTCGTCTTGCGCCGGCTCATGCATCATCGATGGCCTTGTATAGGAGTTACTTCAGATGGTGCAACGTTGATATCAGTATGGATTCATTCAAGGTGTACAATTTTTCAAAAACGTTGCTGTCGTCAGCAATTTTCGGCGAGTTGGCGTTGTGTTTTACCCTGAATATGATCTGCAAGTAGGTGTATGTAGCCCTAACGTCTCTACGAATCTTCCTGCCGATGAACCCAGCGGTGACCGCAGAGGTGCCCAACACACAGGGACTTTGGTAATCGACCATATCCGTGTCGTGGACAATTTGAAGCGATAACCTATAGGTTTTGCTCGTTAGTCCCGGTAAAGAACCGGACAAGTGGTTGCCGTGTTCGAGTGAGGACTGAAATTTCATCACACTGAAGTCCAACCGACACCACGCAGGATACCACACAACATTTGGTCGTGATGTTATAGGCTCGCAAAGATTTGTGGCTGTTAATTAACGAGTAGATAACACTGTCAATGGGCAGTCATAGGGAGGAACAAATAAAGTACCTATATACAAAAATTCACCTCACTACGATGGTGAAAATAAAGAGAACCTTATTTTTCACTGCGGTTGGGGGACTAGGTTCCCGCCTAAAAAAGCGGCCCTTAGCCATCAGTCCTTAGCGCCGTATTCAGCCAGCTGGGCGGCCTGGAGTTGTTTTTCCGTATCCGAGTTCTTCCGTATCTACTGCTCCTCATTAGGTATAGTGCGGCCCTGTCAAAACAATTGAAGGCAAGCCACTCAGCTGTATGATGCGTCTCAGGTGTGTGTTTCAGATTGGCTGGTTCCTAGCGTAACTGGCATTTGCAATCGTATTTGCCTGTGTAACGGCTGCAGGCCACTCTATTCAGAGGGGGGTTGGTTTCAAGGAGGCATATTGAGTCTCGGGTAGGCAGGGGGATACAGATATGCTTGGTGATTTCATTGTAACTAACCATTCGCTCCACTCATGTCTGGCTGTGGCTGCTCGCTGGCTCGGGAAGTGAGTTTTCGAGCCATTATTTGAGCTGCCTCGCTTCCAAGGAGCGAGGCATGCGCAGATGCCCAGAAAATTTGTGTCAGTTGTCCTTGAGATTGTGTAAATTTTCAAGCGCCTCCGGCGAGATCCACGCCCTTTAAAAATCGCGCAATCTTTGAGTCACTAACTATCTGTTCACCAATGTTTAAGCTATTGTGAGTGCGTTCTCTCATTGCTGCAGTTTCTGCGCTATGCTTTGTGTTTTTTATAGTACTTTCTCAATTTACGAAACCAACCACATTTTTGTGCATCTTGATATTACGCGGCGTCAATGTAGGCAACGTTCTTGATGTATGAGTATTTATTTCTGAGGGCTTTTGCTTTTAAAGGCGAAGCATGTCCTGACGAACATTGGCGAGTTTGACGGTACCTGTCTAACTATCTGTAGATCTATTTATCTAGCTGCCTGTGACCTTTAGCTCTCCTCTTTGTTTGAATAATGGTATCAAAATTGGTGTGGCATTCCATGGCTGCACAATGAGCATAAGTGATTAGTAATAACACGAAAATTATGACATGCATGTCATGAATGTCATGATTTACATGTCAGGGTCTTGCTGCTCCTGTGGTGGTTTCGCTCACATGACAAATCGCGAAGCTGGGATGGTATGATATGACTGCATGGCGAACATAAGTGACCAGCCCTCACGTATAAATCATGACATGCGTGTCATGTAAGAACATGACTACATGCCACACTCATGATGCGCTAGCGGTCGTTTCGCTAGCTTTAAGTGCACCAAATTTGGTGTTACGTGACGTGAATAGATGATGAAGGTAAATGACACATCCAAACATGGTAGTCATGATATTCGTGTCATGTAAAACATGACCACATGCTACGCTCATAGAGTGCTCATGGCCGTTTCCCTAGCTTCACATATACCAAATTTGATATTACCTGACGTGTATGAACGACAAACAGAAATGCCAGGCGCAAACATAATAATCACGACATGGAATTCATGTACGGCATAATTTACATGCCTACCACTGCTTGTGTTGGTATTGCAAACGCTAGTGTTGCTGTCGTTACGTGACTATAAACAACACACTTGCATCGCATCCATATACCTGAGTGCGCATAACATTTTCACTTGTGTTCACAATGTACTACATCCATGCGCCTCGTAACTTTCTGCTGATTTGAAGAGTGACATATCAACCCTTAGAAGAAAGGAATCTTGGGCGAGTTTGCACGATATTAAGGAACAAAATTTGAAGCGCGAAAAACAAGGACCGCAAAGAAGAGCACACAGCGAGCGCTGGTCGTGTGTACTCTTCTCTTCGGTCCTTGTTTTTTTTGCGCTTAAAATTGTGTTCTTTATTACCAACCTCTCTCATTCGTGCGAGCACATATCATCGATCCCCAATGTACGTGGGATCTTCCAATTTATTTTAGCACCCCAACCCGCGTTTAGCCATATCTGTGTTGTATCATTGTTTTCTTTAGGATCGCTTCTTTGTGATCGGTAAATCTATAGAGTTGTGACATTTTCGGTGAGCACTGAAAGCCCCTACTACCCACATGGTCGTCTACTCTGCGTATTGCTTCTTGAAGATAGATAGCCTCGATGTATCTGTCACTAACCCCCGTGACTCATAGCGTAATATAATCATCTTATCAGGTATGATGTAGCCCTTGCACTGTGCACAGCTTCTTCGGGAGGACTATTATGACAACATTGAATTATAGTGAGGTCAGAACCAATCCCTGCGGTACTTATAGTTCTCTAGTTTTGTTTTATAGAATTTTGTCTGTCCGACCGTGATTCTGGCTTTTCTGTTTGATAGTAAATATTTTATGCATTCGCATGCTCGTTTCTCCACTCCTAATAGCTGGAGGTTTGCTGAGAGTAACAATATCTGGGGTTTTACGTCCCCAAACGACGATATAATTATGGGACGACGTAGAGGAAGGCTCCAGAAATTTCGACTATGTGATGTCCTTTAACGTGCGCTGTCATTACACACTACACGGACTTCTAGTATTTCGCTTTCATCGAAATGCGACCGCCGTGGTCAGGATTGTAGAGGTTTGCTAAAAAAGCTTCAGGCGCAAAATTGCCGAAGGCTTTTGCTAGATCTTGGCCTAATAGAGCACGGTTGTCTCTTCTTTTCGTGCTAGTCCTTGTGATTTTCGGTTGAATTTCAAGCATGACATTCTTCGGGGAAAGTTTACATTGAAAGCTATTTTGTGTAGGAGAAGGTTGATAAGTATATATCAGAAACCGCGTGGATATCATGTGTTTTATTAACTTTCCCACACATCCAATATAATCACGATATCAACATTAGATTTAATAGCTTTAGCATTTTTCCTTGCTTTGGGATCATGATTATGTGCGGTTTTTGCAACCGTTCCGGGATAGCGCGCTTATCCCAGCAATGTTAATCTATTTCATAATCGCCTTTATAGAAGGATCATCGAAATCCGCAGCAATTTGTTATTGATTTCGTCGGGCTCCGGTGCAGATTCTGGGCTCAGGTCATGAAAAGCCTTACCTCCGCTACCGTCACAGGCGTGTCCTATTCATGGTTTCACACTCCTGTATAGCGCGATAACGGAGTCCGCATTGGGTCGCCTGCGTAGAGTGATGAGATTTCTTTCAGTAATTCCGCATCGGTGCCCGCGTATGCGTAGTTTAGCTTATTTATCTTGTGCATCAAAGGAATTCACTATTTTCAGTCTAAATCAAGTGCAGTAGTATATTCAATGAGTGGGCCGTTTTAATTTTTTTCTGCTTTATGTTAGCGTTGCTTCTCATTTGCGTCAATCTCATTTGTGGGTTTGTTGATTTCCTTATCGAGCTGGGCTATTTTTCAATTAAGGCTTCTATTTCTCATTTATGGTCGTTTCCATTATGCCTGTGTGCTGTTTCACACCTTGAAAAATGTTGCAGCTTTTCGTCAGTACTCTCTGGCCCTGCCTTCTGTAGTAGATAAGTTGCGAATCACCTCTTAGACTAGCCTGTGTAACACTGTCCCTCCGTACAACGCGCCGCGCGCTGCAGGTGTTGGCGCGGTGCCAAGTTGGTCACACCACTGCGGCGCGTTGACGTCACTCTCTTCCTCGCCAGCCACGCGCTCACCGCGGCGCCCGCAGCTGCCGCCTCGTCCGTTTGCACCTGCAGCGACCACCGCTTGCTACACTACAAACTCGTCGGTTGACGCGCAATAAATATGACGCGCGCCTAATATACGAGTTGAAACATGTCTGTACGTGTCACCTACGAGACATACGTCAGCCATTGCTTCAAACGAATTTTCCAGCTCTCACCACAGCAACCGCATTATCGCCGTTTAACCCGTGACGACCCGAGCATGACGCTGCTGCTTCGCATCTCATCAGGGTTCCTTTCGAGCCCCGCCGCGGTGGTCTTGTGGCTAAGGTACTCGGCTGCTGACCCGCAGGTCGTGGGATCGAATCCTGGCTGCGGCGGCTGCATTTCCGATGAAGGCGGAAATGCTGTAGGCCCGTGTGCTCAGATTTGGGTTCATGTGAAAGAACCCCAGGTGGCAAAAATTTCCGGAGCCCTTTACTACAGCTTCTCTCATAATCATGGTGGTTTTGAGACGTTGAACCCCACTTATCAATCAATCAGGGTTCCTTTCTAAGAGATGGTCCAAGTTTTTTGTGTGTGTGGCTTTTTTTACACTATCGAAAAGTTTCTGTACATCGACATCAATATTCTGAATTTTGTCTCCATCATCATGGGTTTGCTCCACCGAATTTTTTTGTAAAAAGGCCCTATTCTATCGTGGGGAGGTCCTGGCCTCTCCTTCGTTGGGGGCCAGTGTTTTCTGCTGTCTCAAGGATGAAATGGTCACTCCCCATTTTTTTCTGGGAATTTGGCCATTGTGCGTGAGACACATAAACTTAATGTTGTGGCTATTGCTTGATCTCATTGCTTTTTGTGGGTCTGTTGAAGAATTAAGGTGGGCTCATCGCACCTCGAGCCATAGATTCCGGTTTGTTGGAATGCTGATTTTACACGCCTTGTGAAGTGTGGAGCATTGAAATTTCCCAGCATTACCACAATCTGATTAGTTATAGTCAATGCTTTTTTTCTAATGAACTGTACAAATCACGCGCGTTTTTGTTACTTCCAGGGCTGTTATAAAAGTTCTGAACGAATGAACTCCCTCCATGTTGTCGTTTAGGGATGATATTGATTATGACGAAGTGTACGTTCGCAATGCCTGCATCGTGCATTAGAACCGATAAATTTCTGCTAACTATACAGTTGAGATGGGTGTTTTCTCTTTCGAAGTGCCAAAAGTTTTATATCCGGCCACTTCGGCTCGCCCACCTGTTTCCTGCAGAGCGATGATGTCTGGCGCCTGTTTGTTGTATTGAAACTGCTGAAGGTTATTACCGATGGTGCCCTCTGTAGTTACAGTGCCAAGTTTGGTAAAGGTTACCTGAGGTCATGGTGACCAAAAACTGGTTCTGCTGTGACCCTAGTAACGTTTGTCCCCGCGGGCCCATTCGCCGGGTTTGTGGATTTTTTGACCGGCCCAATTCTCACAGAGTGACCAATTTTTCACGTGCGCTTAAGCGTTGGGACCATAGAGTTGATTTATTTGATAGTTTCTTTTTTCATTCGTGTTAGAGATACATGCTTCTTTGTCAGCCTACTTCTACTGCAAGGTTACTGCCAGTTAACTTATCATGACCTTGAACTTTTCTACTCTTTCATTTATTCATTTTGTGCTAGATTACTCAGTATTTTTTCTCTTTGCCAGAGGTGGACCTTATGCATTATTTATTGGTTCCTTACCAGAAGTGGACGGAAACCTAGCTGATTGCCCTTTGTTTCGACGGAACTTCAGGATTTTCTATGTAGAGTTGGCGGATTTGCTCATCCTGTGCGGAGTTTTCACGAATTACTGCCTCAGGAGCTTTCTCAGAATAAATCAATTGCGTGTTCTAAAGGTGGTTCCTTTCCGTCCTTCGAATAAGCGGAGGCCGTATCTGCCGAGTTTACATTTACACCTTCTTCTGTTTTACCTATGGTTCCGCATGGTCGTCTTTTCTGGTGACGCCTGCCTTCTTGTCCTAGACTGGATTGAGAACGTGATTGACAACGTAACTTGTGCTCCCCCTCAAACACCTGTGTGAATTCTTAGAAAAGAACTGAAATGGCTTCCGCTTCTAATTTTTCTTCCTTTATTGGCCATGGAGTGATTCCTGTGTGGCTTAGTATTTCTATATTGGTGTTGTACACGCTCCAACTGCATCGTGAAGTGTTGTTATGGCGTTTTAAACAGCACGTAGAACTTTTTGTTTCCTGTATAAAGTGCGCGTTCCCGTTCCATTACGACGGTAGTCCTCGGCGGATTTCGGCATTCAGGTCCCGCTACACTTCTTGGTGTTACGCGTTGGGCAGACATCCGCTTGGTGTCTGTCCTAAGCGGCCGCATCCACTACCCACACTCGGGTTTCTTACGGTACAATACACAGTGATATTCAGCGCCCTTATAGTGCACGTTGTTGCGGCATGCAAGTGCCTTTGGACACTTTCTCTTCAGAGTCCGTTCGCCCCATACGTCTCACGTGGAGAACTGTCCGATTTCTTCGATCAACAAGAGATATCTGCAGTGTCTTCTGGAACATCGCAGTGCGGGATTCCTCACATAACACCTTTGGAAGTGTTTGCAGGGGCTGTGATGAACGCTGTTGCTTTAGTCTAAAAACAACTGTTCGAATTCGGCCCTCTCATCATCATCATCATCATCACCATCATCATCATCATCATCATCAGCCTGACTACGCTTACTGCAGGGCAAAGACCTCTCTCATGATCCACCAATAAACCCGTTCTTGTGCTTTCCTTTGCTACTTTATATACGCAAACTTTTTAATCTCATCGGCCCACCTAACTTTCTGTCTCCCCTTCGTGCGTTTGCCTTCTCTGAGAATCCACTCAGTTATCCTTAATGATCAGCGGTTATCTTGCCTACGCGCTACGTACCCAGCCCATGTTAACTTCTTCTTCTTAATTTCAACTATGATATCCTTAACCCCGGTTCGTTCTCTGGCTCACTCTGCTCTCTTCTTGTCTATCAAGGTTACACCAATCATTTTCCTTTCCAACGCTCGCTGCATCGTCCTCAATTTAAGCAGAACAAAGTGGATGATTGGGCCATTTGGTGATTAGCTGAGTTGGTTGTAAGCCTCCAGGTTTCTCCTTCGTAGCTAAGTACTGGCAAGATGCAGCTGTTATATACCTTCCTCTTGAGGGTTAGTGGCAATTTACCAGTCATGATTTAAGAGCCTTTGCCAAATATGCTGCACCCATTCTTATTTTTCTAGTTACTTCAATCTCGTGGTGCGGCTCCACCGTTATTAAATGTCCTAAGTAGACATATTCCTTTACAACTTCTAGTGTCTCTCCACGTATCACAAAGTGCTGTTTTCTGCCGAGATTGTTGCACATTACTTTAGTTTTCTGCATATTAATTTTCAAACCTACTTTCCGCGTCCATTTCAGCAATGATAAACTGAGTTCGTCCCCTGAGCTACTCATTAAGGCAATGCCATCAGCGAATCACAGGTTACTAAGGTACTCTTATCCCTAACTCATCACAGTTTAGGGTCCTGAATACCTCCTGTAAACACGCGGTGAATAGAATTGGAGAGATCGTGTCTCCCTGCCTTACACCCTTCTTTATTGGGATTCTTTCGCTTTCTTTATGCAGAACTAAGGGGACTGTGGATTCACTGTAGATTTCTTTCAGTATATTTATGTAGAGTTCGTCAATGCCCCTATTTCGTAGTGCATTACTGTCTCGACTGAGTCAAACGCCTTCTTGTAGTCTATGAAAGCTATGTATAGGGGTTGGTTTTATTCAGCGCATTTCTCTATTACCTGAATAATAGTATGAATGTGGTCTATTGTGGAGTAGCCGGTACGAAGTCCTATTTGGTCTTTTTGCTGATTGAACTCTAATATTGTCTTAATTCTATTAGCTATTATTTTTGATAGTTTGTAGAAAACGAATAATAAGCTTATGGACCTGTATTTTTTAATGTCCTTGACGTCTCCTTTCTTATGGATTAAGATGATGTTGACGTTCTTCCAAGATTCTGGTACCCTTCCCGTCAAGAGACACTTTGCATATAAAGTGGCTAATTTTCCTAACGTGATTTCTTCATCATCTTTCAAGAGGTCCGTTGTTACTTTATCCTCACCAACGGATTTGACTCTTTGCATTCCTTCTAGGGCTTTCCTTACTTAACCTGTCGTTACTGGTAGGATGTTGAATTCTCCTGGACTATTATAGTTTCTCACAATACCATCCTGGTTCCTTTAACTTCTGTAAAGCTCTCTCTAGAACTCCTCCGCCATCTCGACTATCCTATCCATACTGGTTATGACATTGCCTTCCTTATTTCTTAATACATATATCCGATTTTTGCCTACGCACAAGTCTGCCTTCGTAGCTTTTAGGCTAGTGGTGCCGCTTTTTACAGCCTGCAGCATGCTCAATTCTTTCCATATTATACCTCCTGATGTCGGCTACTTTACGTCTACGGATTAACTTCGAAAGCTCCACTAGCTCTATTTTGTCGGTTACATTTGAGGCTTTCATCATTTGTCGTCTCTCAATTTTTCATCTCCCGAGATAGTTTGCCAGTTTCTCGTCTAATGACCGAACGTCCAACTTCCATTCTACACACTTCGATGATACTAGTAATATTATCTTTCATTGTGTCAACACTAACGTCGGTTATCTCATTTAGGGCCTCCAATTGATTATGAAGCAAAACTCTGAATTCCTGTGTTATTCCTCTCACCGCCAGTTCATTGATTGGATTCTTGCGTATCATTTATTGTCTTAGCTTTTTTAAATCTTGGTGAATACAACCTCTTACCATTCTATGGTCCTCCATCTAACCTTGCCAACTACTTCTACATCCTGTACAATGTCTGAGTGTGCACACTAAATGAAGTCACATTTCATTTTTAGTTTCGCCATTAGGACCTTGCCACTTCCATTTATGGTTAGCCCGTTTTTTGAAGAAGGTATTCTTAGTTCTCTGCAATAGTTCGTGTGTTCGCGCTGCAGTGTGCTCTTGGAGAAAGTGTCTTTGCCTATCGTTCACCCAAAAAATATCTTCTTCCACATCTTCAACGGATATCTTTGTCACACGCTGCGGCGTCTTTTATACTCGCGGAGCTCTGCGTCGTGTGAAATCTTCCTCTGGGACGAATAGGAGCGACGATTGTAACAGCGCCAGCGTTTCATGTTCGCTCTTGGTCACCAGCTGATGCGCTTCATCAGTCTTTTTTGGGCAGTCGTCGATACTCGAGTGTTCTTTAGTACTAGATTTTTGGCGGTGGCTGTGTGCCCCCATCATACCCTGTATCCCTCTGGCGTATACCGAGACGTGTTTTTTTTTGTGCTGGGGGAGGTGAGGGGGGGGCGGGGGGGCGGTTCACCATCTGGAGTATGCTCATGCGTGTGTGTACACACATGCAAAACTGAAAATTTTCAAACAAAATTTCAACCCTTACCTCATGCCCTCCCCCTACCCCTGGCTACGCCAGTGCTGGACCCTCACATTGTTCCTGAAATATCGTGCCTCCCTCCCTCCCCTTCAACGACGTCCATATCCTCTGCAGTGTTGGCCCTTGACGGAGAGCGGTCCAGTCTCCACTGAATCCAATACGTGGGAGACCCGCCTACGCACGTAGCGGGTCGGTGTCGCCACTTGCCAAGTGAGGGTTACGAAAGTCGGCGCTGCGCATCAGGGAGGAGCCCCCATGCGAAAAAATATGTTGCCTACGGTAAAATGTGACGTTCCGCAGTGTCTCTCAGTCAATGGACTGTTTAGAGTCTTCATTTTCCGCTCAGTCAAGATACTTCTCGAGTTAAATCTCTTTACTTTGGCTCTCGGCGCATTTACTTCGTAGATGCGCATATAATTCGCTTTATTTAGTCATATAACGCCATCGAAAGCTATAGGTGCAGGTCGGCATATGATGGTGTTTTTGAAACCATTCACCGCCAAGTGTGAATGCGCAAAAATACATGATGCGCTATCTACTGAAGCATCGCCGATCGCCTCGTTCCTGCAAAATATTAGACACATTTTCTGCAATTTAGCTTTGCAAGTCGTGCTTGTGTCAAAGAAGAAGAAAAGACTGCTAAAAACGGTAAAAACGGTAAACGGTTTTTCTTCGACAGTTTATAGCAAAAGGCGCATGTAGTTGCGCTTTGAACCAGCACACGTGAATCTCGTTTTCTTCAAGAAACGACTTGAGCTGTTTGAAACATCACTGAAGTGCCCGCCTTCAACTAAAAACCGGGTGTCTTCGGAGTATGGGCTAAGGCTTTTGTAACTGGTTATGTGAATAAATTGCTCCTGACTTCTAATTTTTTTTACTCAATGCGTGTCTTAAAACGCCCTTCAAGCTTTTTTGCGTTTGTGCTACTATTTTATTACAACAATAGCAGTGACAGGTTCTCTCGTCTAGTTCTTTTGACGTTCATCAGTGAGCGTTGCTATAGAATTTCTAAGTTCTCTGTCGGATTTCCCCATCCCCCTTTTGTTTTGTCGCAGCACTTCGTTAGTGTGTTCGAAGTCTATCGACCCACAAAACAGTGTTAGAAAATTTCACGCTTTGCAGGTTATCAATAAATCTGTGCTCAGATGGCAGAAAAAGAGATGAAGCCAGCAGCAAAAGGTGCGTAACAAATGTCTCGGGTGCTCTGCACATATGGGGGTGCCTCTCGTCTTTATCTTCAAGTTGCTGTTGCTGTATTGAGGATGGCTGAAAGCGCAAGGTGGCCTTATAAGATACGGTGGCCGATGAATTTTACCTCTAAGTTATCAGATTTCCGGACAAGCGTTGCTAAGTCTACTCGAAAATACGTTGCATGGTCGGATTCCAGCCCTGCAGCGACCATTAAAAAAACAGGGATCTGTCTTCCTTGCACGTGATGGTTCTTCGTCGCCCTGCGACCTGCTGAGGCCTCTCGGAAGGGACTCCATCGAAACAAACCAAAAGACGATTTTTCGGAGTAGCTATCCACGAAGACATGGCTGTGCAAATACTATCGTTCACCCGCAGAAGGCATGAGTCGGCTACCTTGTAACTACAGCTCACAGGTGCTGTGACAAGGCAGCCCTCGAACAGTTTTGTCCCGGGACACTGACCACGGCCCAGCAGCCGCGCGAGTGTATACTCCAAGAAACTTCGGTGCCATATTCGATTTGCAACGTTACCAGTATCGACTTTCCTACGTTTACTAAACTATCAACCATGCGGTGCAGCGCTCTGGTCTGTATCCTTTTTTGACCCGTCTCTTTAGCGATGTTTTTCCCCTATAGTGAACATGAACCAACAAGGCCAAATGCGTACTCAACTGCAGTTTATATCGGATATGTCCGTAAACGAAGGCGACAAAGTGTACACGAACAGCACCAGCGCTTCACAACAAACGCGCCTCATGACAGTGAACGCAAGTCAGTGCTCGTTGCAACATCTGAATTATAGTATATTCTACGATTTCTCCGATTCCTTGTTTTTAATAAATCACTGGTAGCCGCCAACAGTGGTAAAAGTACAACAATATTAGCTTGTAATGCGCACTATACAGACGCGTCTTCTTGTTTTGCCATGATCCCAAGCACCATAACTAAGTACGACCATCGATACCAAAGCTCTGACCTGGTTTTTAATGCCTGCACGAGGCCCTGGTGCATCGATGAGCGCTTTCGTGGGGTCTTTTGTGGTTCATTAGACAGTAGTTAGGAGGATTATACCTCCATATAACTAAATAAAAAAAATCGGATTCACTTAGTTATTTAAAAAATCGGGGAATCGAAATACTAACTTTTTAGGTAAAGTATAGTTGAAAAAGGCGCTTTTACTGCAGTATCGTCTAAACAATATCCCGACACTGCCCGTGAAAAAAAAATGGCGTAAAATATAACTTTCTTATACCTGTAACCAACGACCGCGGCTTGATGTCCACAGCGGCCGAAGATGATACGTAAACTTGAAAGAAATGCAGTTCACACTCTAAGTGAAGCTGTCGGGTCTTTTCTTCCACCACCACTTGTCATCAAAGCCTCGGTTGTTGCCCCAAGCACTGTAACGCCACTTGTTTCCACCAGCTTCAATTAACGTGCAACATCAGCAACAGTCGCCCGCCACAAAACCAACAGAGCTGCCCTCTAAAACCATATCAGAGCAAGATGACAACCTAAAATAAGCAGTGTGGCAGCTTGGGCTAGTTCGTATGACATGACGATAGTCATAGCGCTAGAACAGAACGACGACACAGAGACAAGAAGGACACGAAGTGTCTTTCGTGTCCTTCTTGTCTCTGCGTCGTCGTTTTGTTCTCGCACTATAATTATCGTCATGCTAAAGTAAGCAGCCATATTATCCGCGGCTCCAGCAGTGGTTTCAGATTGTGATGATGATAATGATGCTCCTTGGATGTTTGACACCTGAATACTCAGGAGGATCAGCCAAGAGTCGGCCAGATCGTGTAAAGGCTGGCTTTATTGTAATTATTTTAAGTGATAATACAGGTTACAGATGCAATTTTAATCGAGCGTTAATTATGATGGATCCTAATTATGCCTTACACTTTTTCATCTCAGTCTTCCTCTGCGGCAGCACTGAACCTTCGTCATATTGAAATCACTGAAGAACACCCATCAAATTTAGATTTAAAATACATAGTGTCATTGGGCATAAAGTTGCGAAAAGTGCCCTTATGCCAAGAAATCTTTTATATTTAAATTTTCTATATCGAGGTCTGACTCAATTTTCCCAATAGCAAGGCCGATGCATTCCCGTTGCGCATTTGTGACAGCGCTTTCGCCATGGTCATCGCGAGCGTGAGCTCGTGTATTCGAGCTGCGAACGTGCTGCACCGGCTGCCCGTGCCAGAACGTTCTGGAAACGTCGACGGGGCTGCGTCTACCTCGGCCAGCTGCTGCCTCCGCGAAGAAGGCCGAGTGCGTCGTCCAAGGCGTAGCGGCCTCTTGCAAGCTACCTGCGCCTGCGGCTCCAAATCTCTCGAGGTAAGCTGCTTCGTGTCTTATCTTTCTGAAGCTTAAAGCACGCCTTTTAGCACGGAGTGTGTCGTCGTCACGCACCGCGTCATAGGACGCCTCTTGTACGGCAGCCATTCATAGTATCGAGTGAACATCGCTCTCTTTCTGGTAGACACAGTTAAGGGGAGTGGATTGGGTCTAGGTACGTAGAAGTGTCATTTGGAGGAGTTTATAGGTACAATGTAAATAAACATCAGCTCAGTATGGACTGGAAACGTAAGATCTGCACTGTGAAAGGGTAAAACGAACAATATTCATTTTTTTAAATTTCTATAGAAAGCTGCGCAGCGTAAATCAGCTTGACGTTAAGTATAGTGATCATTTGTTCCAATCGTGTTTGAGTCAGCGTGGTTCTGTAAAATAAGCCCATAAAATAAATGGGCTCAAGCAGGCCCTAGAGAAATATGACACCACGATAAACTGACGCCAGAACTTCACAGTGGTGCTTCCAGTCTTCCGACAGGTTTCTTTTTTTTTTCTCATATTAGAACAGGAACTTACTCTGTTTTTTAGACAACACACGTTTTTGATGAAAATGCTCCTGCTGTTCTCGCAGAAAAGCTTTACGTTGAGGCGAAATATTTTGCCGCAGCTTAATTTACGTGGAGATATTAATCAATGAAATCTTCTAAACTTCCTATTTATTAGTTATCATTGTAAGGTGTCAAAGTAGATGGAATACATAGTTTTCAGGCTGAGCCTCTTAATAACACCGATTTCGGTGGCGGCGTCGTACGATAAAAACCCGGCACACACGAAAGCGCGAAGAAATGTAGCCCTCGGGAGTGCGGCGGTCACACACGTATGCCGTTTTCTCATAATTGGTGCTCTATCGATCGATTGGTTGTCGGTGATCAGCTGTTTTTGACATGAAAATGGGGTTTTCTGTCGAGGTCATTTCATTGTTGCCGAAATATGAGCGCACGATTGTCGTTGTTGCCTGTAAGAACTGCAGTGTTGCGCCGCCACGTACTTGCATGAAGGCGCGATTTCCGGCACTGAGGAAAGAAAAAGCTTGGGAGAGAACGCTACGCATTGCTTTAGAAAGAAAGAAAGAAAAAGAAAGAAAGAAAAAGAAAGAAAGAAAGAAAGAGAAGAAAGAAAGAAAGAAAGAAAGAAAGAAAGAAAGAAAGAAAGCTTGCCTTTATTTTCACGATAGGGAAAGGTTTTTGAATATATAATTTTTTTTTTTAGAAATCCAAACAACCACGTACAAGTTTCAATATTATCAACCGAAGTTGAAGGCACCCGGTGCGCAGAAAGCGAAACCGCTTTGTTAAGCGAGTCTGGAACGCCCCGTGGCAATAGGTGACGAAGCTTGAACGAGAGCGCATTGTGATGCAGTATCTCGTCGCGGGAAGCAGCAAATCGTCTCACTCGCGCTATCGGGTCGCCTCGAATTTGCGTGTGAGGCTTGGCGCTTAGGTACATGTTTCTTTTGCGTTGAGAGCAAGAATAATGCATCCCCGCCACGGTGGTCTAGTGGCTAAGGTACTCGGCTGCTGACCCGCAGGTCGCGGGATCAAATCCCGGCTGTGGCGGCTGCATTTCCGATGGAGGCGGAAATGTTGTAGGCCCGTGTGCTCAGATTTGGGTGCACGTTAAAGAACCCCAGGTGGTCGAAACTTCCGGAGCCCTCCACTACGGCGTCTCTCATAATCATATGGTGGTTTTGGGACGTTAAACCCCACAAATCAATCAATCAGCAAGAAGAATGCAGTTTTAACCTTTTTTTTAACCTGAAGGGCAGCCTTTGCGTCTATTCTTTCTGCTGATAGCATGGCGGGTGAGCATGTGGTTTGCACCAATTTCATTGAACCAGCAAACCGACAGGTAGCTCACGTAAGACGCAAAGAATACGCGGTCTATTCTTCTTTATGTCAGATGACTCGCCATTTTTCCTCTCCAAGTTGTGCTCTAGCTCGCGCTCCGGCACTCAAATTTTGCTATTCTTTGTTACGGGGGTGTTTCAGCATTACGTAACAGGGACTAAAACGCATTACTAGAAACTCTCTGGTCGGTATTTATCGTAGTTCAAGGTTGAAACGATGCCCGTGGGCGCCAACCAACAAAAATGCAAAATGTCTGGGGTCTCATATACGTAGACATCGCTCCCTTTTATTTTTATTTCTGGTTGGCATCCATTGTGCACGTGCCCTTTAGCCAGTGCTGTACACAGTTAGCCAATTCTTTTGACCTTTAGGAGGATTACCACATCTCAGGCAAAGTCAAATGCTTCACAAGCTGTCGTCCATAGATGCACTAAGCAAAACTATAGTTGGTTGAAAGCTGTCAAGCTCAGCCGTGGTGACTTACTTCGATCCACAAACCCTTAGAACTCTCTTGCCCAACCAGCCTTAATTTGCCCGAGCAGCTAGTGTTGACATTGCAAAAGTTAAATGGGAAATGCTATATAAAAGTATTGGTCAGTTACTACGCTATAGTGCTGGGTTCTATTTTTTCTGTGGCAATGTCAGGCCTTTCATCGCCCAGTGGCGATTTCATAATGTAGCTTAGTGACAAGTACGGGCTCTTGAGCTCTATACAGAGGACCTCCCGTACTGAACTCAGACTTCTGCCACTTCACCGTGCAGTCACCGGTATAGGGGTGAAAAAAAAATATTGACACTTTGCATGTCATTTGCCCCCTTGGTGAACACTACCTAAGGAGTGCACCGATTTCGTCTGAACAGATCCACTGAATTTCGTCACCACATCTCATTGGCAGAAATGTGGCAGTCTCAATATATATATTTCTCACTTATTTCGACTCAAGGGACGCCTTTTTTTCGCTTTGGGGGCCATCGGACAAACATAGCTCTTTCTGCAACAATGACGTCGTCAGCTGACGGCTTAAGTATAACCTGCCACCATAGGGGACAGCTAATATTATTACCAGTTGCTGGCGAGGCCACACTATAAATCTGAGCACTTATTACCTAGAGTTAAGCTTAGCCGAGTACAAGCAGTGCAGTTGACAAACCCTTGAGGCTATAATGAGTCGCTGGTTTAATAGAAGCATACATGAAACTTGACTTAGCTTCTGTTAGCCCCCTTTATATCCGTTTATTATGTTACTGTTAATTGGACCATTTACCTTTCATCGTCTGTTTGGATGTTCCCTCGACAGGTAGCGGACAGACATCCGTACAGAAAACAATGTCCTCCACCAACGTGTCTCGCCAGCCCTCGAAAGTGAGCGTGAAGGGATCCGGCAGCTCGAGCTCGCGCATTGAAGTAAGCACGATGCAAGTGAACGAGGAAGAGCAGGGCGGCAACCTGAAAATCACCGGCGGAGGCCAGTTCAACATTCGGACCACCATCTCCAAAGAAGGCACGAACCACGAGATCATCGATCAGACTGGCCAGGTACGCATATTCGAGTGGTATCTAAAGGCGGGATGTGGCAGCTCTAATGGACTACTCTAATGGAAGATGGAAACCCAATCGTTTCGTGTCATTCTTGTTCCTGTGTTCGGGGACATGTCCCGTCATATCTAGCAGCCCACCGGCATGTTTCGGCCTCAACGTGTGCGTTTGTTAATAGTATCTCGCCATTATAGGTTGGCAAGCAAAGAGGCCACCTGTATTCTCAATGGCGAGTCGCGCACCCGAATGGCAATTAACTAAGCGACGCTCACGGACGCTCTATTTTGGTCTATAGTGAGTGCTAGTCACCATTTTTTGACCGGCTTTGCAAATGAAGTTGCAATTATTGCTTGATGGATCGATGAGGCGTGAACGAATGGAGATGTACGACGAAAAGCGTCATACGTGCGCACGATAGGCGACCCTTATGCCTGTATTACTCGTGGATCCGTACTGGAACGAAACTTTGTTGCTTAAGAGGAGGCTTTAGCTCGAGGACACTAGTCTAATTACACCGAAAAAGCGCATTTTCTCTCGGTGACAAGGGCATTCAGTTTGAGGAAATTTTATGCATTGAAACGAAATAAAAATTTTCTGATCGCATGATTTTTTTTACTTAGACCATCAAAGTTTACTTACAAAAATTGTTGAATATTGTAAAACTTCATAAAACGAAACGATGATGCTAAATCTACACCTCTGCCAATAAAGTGTTATTTAGTTTCATGAGCTGTACTTGATGATCCATGTAAAGCTGCTGAAATTATTGCACAACGCCGTGTATAAAATATAGCACACAGTTTTGTGAGTAAGGCTTTTGCAAAACTCCCGTAAATATTTTGATGGAATTTCACGTCAGCAGCAACTTAGCAATAGAACGGAACAGCGTGACTGATACAGACGAAGAACACGCGACACAAACGAGCGCTGGGTTCTATAGAGATTGTGTGTGTCGTGTGTTTTTTGTCCATCCTCTCAGGGTTGCTGAGCCTTCCTATTTCTATGAACCAACCCGCCCAGATCGAAGTCATCCTGTAACGTCGTACTTCAATAAGCTTTATACACACTGAGAGGTTCAATGTACCGAATTGCTTGCGGTATCCTTTTCTTTCTGTGAAGTTTCAAAATTCCAAACTTAAAAAGGTAATATTTTTTGTAGAATCTTATACATTATCGGCATCTTTTCCAAACTAAATTATAAGTCTGCTTCATACAGTCCCTAAAATTCTGCATTTCTTTTCAAAATCAGTTAACCATTCAAATTGGTCCAGCAGTCTCGAAAGCGTGCCTGCGTTAGCGTGCACTTGAATGAAGGGCATTGTAGCTGACCCCGACCTAAAGCTTCCTTAATAGGTATGTAGGTAAATTAAAACGTATTAATTATGCGTTTACTTAATACTGCTTTATTAAGGAGATGTATCGGCCTCGGTGCATAAGTCCTCATGAGTGTATAAACGCATTAATAATCCCGCCAATTCTCCTTTTAGGAGACATGCCGGTTCGTCGACTCCGTTAACGCTTCTGCAGAAACCCCTTTACCTCCAACACGGTCGCACCAAAGACACAATTTCGAAGGATTTGAGAGCTGCGTAGTCTGCGACACACTAGATATCGTAAGTGTAGCTTATATACTCGATATCAGACCATCGAGGTCATAGTCCATGTCGGCACTAAGGCATACTGCACCATAAATATCAGTGTCACCTGAAAACCGCAGTATTGTTCTCCTATCTATACCTCAGCGTTCGGCGCGGGTGACGGTGAACATGTAACAACAATTTTCTTTGGGCTAACTACCTCTAAGCGACCTAACAAACAGTAATTTGTGGAGTGTTAAGTGCTAAAACCACGATGTGACTATACAAGCCGCGGCGGAAATTCAGACCATCCGGTGTTCTTTAAAGGGGCCCTTGCAACACCTTTTGAATTAATAATTTATTGGCACATAATGACCTCGAGTACTTGATTATTTTTCCTCCAACATGCGGCTTACTTTCAGTCTGATCGCGAGCACGCATGAGGGCGCGTCGTGACATCCCGCGTCGCCTGCAGTAAATATGAAACTTACGATGCTCCAATAAGCCAATGGCCATGGCCTCTGGGCTTATGGCACGGTCAGTTAGGTTTATGGCATCATTTGGCTCACGTGTTCGCAGGAGTCACGACTACCTATTGGCACCATTTTCTGATCAACTTGGAAGGTATTGCAGAGCCCCTTTAGCGTACGCTGATATCACACCACGGTGCGTAGTTCTCTAGAATTTAGCCACCATGAAAACCCGGGCGCCATGGCCGGGATCGCACCAGCGACCTTGGGGCTTGCAGCCTAAACGCCGCGTAGTAACAACTTATTGATACAAGGGAAACAAACACCATTCGGTCCCCCCTCTTCATGCCCTAGGGAAGGCGCAAGGCGACATTGAATCAATTTTGTTATCGGCCAAGTTTACTTATTACATTACTGTGCCCAGGGCCTTACGCGTTGAGCAACGCTGCACGAAAACTCGGTGAACGAGTTTGCGATGGAGCTCATGCGCAACCGCACGTTTTACTGTCTGGCTGGCTACTAAACGCGTCTACGTGTGCTCTAATTTGATACACAAGCTGGCCGTAGTCACCCAACATTGCCTCATCAGCTACACTGAAAACAACCGCACGATCGTCTCTTACAGTGACGAGAGTCATTGGTTTTTGCGGGATATTTGTGTTGCATCGTCGCGAAAATAGGTTGAATGTCTTAGGCTATCATATAGTTTTCAAGAGTGATGTTTATTGGGTGCGCTGGGGTGGCGTACGTGTTGCTTATCGCGTTAAAGGCATGAAAATGGTAAGGCTGAACAGAAAGAAAACAATTACGAGAACTAAGGGCTGCTCTCACTTGTTCTATGTGCCTTATGTACTACATAATTCGACTGTGTGTTCAGAAGCGTAACATTACAAGTTTTTATTGCGTTTTGGATTCTTAGCTGGCCATCATGTTGACCAAACTCGGTACCAGCAAGCCCAGCACTAGACTCTTTTTTGTTGACCCCATTTTCTATATATTACCATTAGGTTTATCATTCTAATTATTATTAATGTTATGTGTCAGTATTGAATCCTTATATAAATGGAACTGTCATAAATTTTTCAAGCACAAAAAGTGATTAGTGTCCTGCGTGCGACCTCCAACGTTGCACAAGTAATAGCTGATTTGTATTCTCTAAATACGTAACTCGCCGTGTTAAACGCGAAGCTTAGTTTTTGTGGCACCATATAAAAGAGACGGAGCCATGTAAGTGATAAGTGTCATGTAAGCATGACCTATTGAACGATGACTGGGCGCAGGTATAGGGACTTCATATTGATGGAATCAATGGATGAATGAAGACTGCGAGTAACAGATCTTACACATTAGTCTGGATGTTTTCGCTTTCTTTACAACTTCTTTCGGTCATCAACAGTGATCATACTCGACTTGTCGGGATGAGGGTCACTTGATACTTCTTCACTTCAGTTAGGTGAAGGAGATTTTTCTTTCACTTAACCTAAAGCAGAATAATAATCGCAAGAGCGTAGGATCAACCTCGGAGCAGACCTTATACCCGCAATCAAAGTAACGAAGTAACGTCTAAGTACTCCAAGTAGTGCAGCGAAGTAAATTATTTCTTCCAAGTAGATGTACTGAATTCCATAAATTATTCCTTTCAAGCAGATGTACTGAATTCCATATAGAGTTACGGGAAGGCCACGCGAGCTACGAGGAAGGTCGAGTTGAGACCTGATCCGCAGCCAATGTAGAATTCAAGAGTACTAAGAAAGTGTGGCACAACTCCTGTATACTTAGAGGCAGAGCACTAACCTGACAAAAAAGAGGTCCATGGTGCGAATTCCCGTGCCGGCAATTTACAACCAGATTTTTAAAAATCGGCGTGGTGATGAAATTCCATCAAAAAAGGCCTGAGGTGCAGCCTCACTATCGACTACAGCTGGTAATGCACTGCCTCACCAGAGCAGCATTGGCCGTCCTGGTGCAGTACTCACATGAATACACTAATAATCATCGCTGCTCGGTCCCCAGTGGCGGCGAAGCAACTGGCCAAGGCAGTGGTCAGACCTGCGACGCAGCGGAGGGCGCCAAGAATCTCTGCAGGCTCTGGACAAGCCACCTTTGGCTACGTTTAACTGGCTACGTTTAACGCTAGAACGTTATCTAGCGAGGTGTCTAGCTGTGCTATTGTAGGAACTTGTTAAGTGGGATGTAATATAACTCAGCGAAGCTAAGAGGACACATAAGGCTTAAGGATCGGACACGTTCTATGCTATCGTGGCAAAGTTGATAGAAGAGAACTGGGTGTGGGGGTTCATTATCCATAAAAATAAAGCTAGTAATATGGAGGTATACTATGGCATTATTGAGGGTGGCAAATATTGTATTTATGGTTAATAAGAAGTACAAGTTGTAAGTGAACAGGTCTACGCGGTGTATCAAGCCATGATGATCATTTCGCTGAACCCTTTTTAAAGACGTAGAATCAGCAATGCATGAGGTAAATACACAGTATGCAGTACTGATGGGCGACTTTAATGCCAAGATAAGCAAGAAGCAGGCCGGAGACCATGCATGCACTGGTATAAAGTCAAATCGGCTCTAGAAATGCCAGAAAGTTCCTTGTAGAGTTAAAAAACGTAATAACTTATCTTGAATACCTTTTACAGAAAACGGATTAACCATAAAAGCACGTGGATGAGGCCTAAAAGTGAAATTAAAAATGAAATAGACTTCAGTCTGTGTGGACATCCGCACATTGCACAGGATGTGGAAGTAGTTGGTAAGATTCAAAGCAGGGACGATAGAATTGTAAGTTTTTAAAATCACCTTGTCTCTTCATGGCGAGGGTACTAGAATCTTGGAAGAATACCAACATCATCTCAATTCATAAGAAAGGGGATGTCAAGGGCTTGATAAATTACAGGCCGATCAGCTTACTATGTATTGTCTCCAAACTATATTTACAAAAATAATAGGTAAAAGAAATAAGACGAAATTAGAGTTCAGTCAATCAAAGGACCAAGCAGAATTCCGTACAGGCTAACCAACAATAGGCCACATGCATAGTGTCAATCAGGTGATATAGAAATGCGCGGAATACAACCAACTCCTATACGTAGCCTTCAAAGATCACAAGAAGGTATTTTCTTTGGTCGAGATACCAGCACTATCTCAGTTGAAAGGATATCACAGTTGAAATCAAGAAGTGGACAAGAACCGGGCACTTAGCGCGTAGGCAAGATGACCGCTGGTCATTAAAGGGGCCCTGCAACACATTTTGAGCAAGGTCAGAAAGTGCTGCCGATAGGCAGTAGAGGCTCCCGACAACACGCGAGCCCAATATTATAGCGCAGCACGCGGCCTGGAATTCGCAATAAATTATTAAAGTCAACTGAAAATTGCTTTCTCTTCTCTCGACAAATCACGGAGTACGCCCAAAAATGACTCGTAGTAAGCCCATCTATCAGCCATTTATCATCTATCACCATCTATCAGCCATTTGAACAGAGTGTGCTCGGCCGTTACAAAGACTGCCGCGAGAGGCTGCTACTTGTCCATGCATGCGCGCATGATCACACTGAAACAGCCGCGCATTAAAAAGAAGTGATTAAGGTCACGAATCAAGCGTGAAATTTTTCTTTGCGTCTGCCATCCCTCCCTGCTTAGCTTCCAGCGCTTTCGTCGGGACGAGAGAAGAGAGAATGCAATCGCAGCATGCGACGAATCTTTGTAACTCGACTCGCACTGGACGGATTTTTTAAATTTTTGCACCGTTTAATTCGTGAGGCAATAAGCTCTTACAGAGAGTTCATTCCATGGTTACACAAAAAGGTGTTTCAGAGCCCCTTTAAAGGTAGCTAACTGGATGTCGAAAGAAGTCAAACGCGGGAGAGCGAGACAGAAAATTAGGTGGGCAGATCAGATAGGGAGTTTGCAGGTATAACGTGGTACCAGAAAGCGCAGCAACTGGTTGACTGACGGAATATGGTAGATATATTTACGCTGCAGTGGGCGTAGTCAGGCTTCTGCTGATCCTGCTGCTGCTGCGGCTGATGCTGATGATGATGATTCAAAAATCGCCTTTTTTTCATTTTTCCAGGTGACGAACGTCAGCTTGCCGGGTTCGTGGCCACCGAAGGGCGCGAAAGGAAAGTTCGAAAAGCGAGTGATTATCGATAACGGCATTGAGACGATCGAAGAGTACGAGAACGACAAGCTCGTACGCCGCTTAGTCAACGGCGTCGAACAGCCTTTCTCCTCAAAGTGATTCGACTTGCAGCCCCTGGACGACGCACATGCACAGCTGATCTCCCAAACGCTCACTGCAATTGCATTAAAAATCACACGTATGGTCTCGTTTTTTATGTCCATTAGTAGCACTAATTTATCCCAAGGACGCTCCAAATTTGATCCTTAGCAATAAACTTTGGACACCAAGCCAACAACACAATATACACACCTACCAATATGTTACACACCTACCAAGTCGTTCACCGTGAATGGAAAGTGATGCAACTACATACTGTTGAGTCTGGCTGGCTGATGAAAAAACGCACTTATGAAACAGTTTTGTCGATCACCCCCTTTAGAAGACAACTACTTAGTACACACTATGAAGCATATCTTAATATTTCTCACCCGATAACGATCGTGCCATTACATTTGCGGCGGGCTTTCATGAGCATCAGGAAATGGTCTCAACTGATGAATGATGTACCGCCAGGGATGTCCAATGGTCGAAGTCCAATGGTATTCCTGTTCTACACGGGCACAGAAAATGGTATTGTTTTGCTCATGTCTTAAAGGGTCCTGAGCACTCTTTAAAGTTATCATCAAATGACCCCATTAAAGGAGTTTATTCTCTTACGAATCGACTGCCCCGAAGATATCTAGAATCCGTCAAGTACGAGGGGATTTTCGCTTTCAGACTCTTTACGGAGTCTCTCTGCCATCTTACCAGCGAGCGGGCTGAAATCTACCGGGAGATGTGGGGAGGGGGGAGGAAGGGGCAGGAGGATTCGTCGGTTTGTTAGCGCGAGTCATGAGCTTAAACACTCTTCTTTTTTTGTTTAGATGCGAAGCAGCTTATGAACGAGGCCTATCATCTGTTGTAGTAGATGTATATGTAGATCCTAAACTTGTTGATTACACTCACCCTGGGGGATCAGCCAAGAATTGGGTAGCTTAACAAAAAGAAAAAAGGGGAATGTATGTATTTAAATACTGGCGAAAAAATTAACAAAAATATTGATTTTTTTATAAATTATCCATGACTAATATCAATAAATATAAATATAAATATTTATAAATATCAATGAATAACCAATGAATTCATTGGTTAACTGAGAACTTTTTCGTATGGAGGTTATTGAGTAAATTTCTTAGACTGTACAATGAAATCTTGCACAGCCCCGCACACTTTTCCGTTGCTGTGCACAAGGACATGTGCACCTAGGAATAGTAAATCTGACGTTGACGAAGCTAAGCCATAGCTAGTAGAGCACATGCAAGGTACACCCTTTACGACATGACGATGATGATGACGTTCATTACGATGATGATCACGAACGATGACTGGCTGATGCAGTAGATGACGTCTCGACATGTTCTACGATGCATTTCGCATGACTGGAAACAACCACCAGCTACCAGGGGAACGTGCCCAGACCTCGTCTTTGCCAACTTCAGGCTATAATCGATACCACAAAGCATTAGTAATGAAGGCAAAACGAAAATACAAGTCAACACTACTTACCATTTATGGCCAATAAACATTGCATATAACTGTACACCCCTTTGTCAATCGTTTACATGCGTGAGTGGTCAATGTAACGGGTGATTTACGGTCCGAACGATCCCACTGCTTCGACCACTCATCATTATTCCCCTCGTGGATATGCCATGTTTTTTTTAATAGTGAAGCTGCTTAAGCTGGCTGTAATTTGGGTGGCCTGAGGGTACGCGCCGAGCGGCCTACGTAAAAACTATCATGATCTTCATGAACGGGTATGCGTGTCACATAAACTAGGCAAATCCTAGCACTCACCACTGGTCCACAAGAAATAAAGAAGGCAACAGTTCGCCCAATAAACGGCTACGTAAACGATGACGCGCCCGTAGATCTAGGAATGACGTCACGCCTAGTTGCGCGCCAATCAAATTGCGTAATGCAAGACAAGCCAGCACGTCACCGCGCTCGCTCAGTAGGAACTAGCAACCTGCGTCGCCTATATAGGTGAGGCCTGGACACAACCTAAAAGCAATCAGAGAAGTGTTCAGATTTCGTGTGTGTAGGTGTTTCAAGCTTTGCGCGGCTTTGTGCCAGATTGGCCTTTTTTTTTCGAGCTCGTGGCTAACAGTTAGGAGAAGGGGGAATAAGGCTTACTATTTAGAAATGAGAATGACAATGTAGGAACCATCCAGCCTGACTTACATTGAGTTACTGCTGACGGGGCGTCTCGCAGCGGCAGCAGTAACTATACTGCTCACGATGTTCAAATCAGCTTATGGCCACAGCGTTTGGGTTTATGGCGCGATCTTTCGGGTTGGCATGACTTGTCGAGAGAAGAAGAAACTATATCCAGCTGAGTTTCAGAGTTGACCACAAATTTCCGGTCGCATCGATATGGTGTTTGATGCACATGTTCTCAGGCGCCTCGACTGCCTCGACTGCCGATTAGCAGTGTTTTCTGAACATCCTGAAAAAGAGTACAGTGTCCTCTAGTATTTGATGCTGTTTTCGCGTCGTCACATAAGAAATCTAACATCATTCGACTTTGTGTCATTAGGGAATTAGTGCTGCCTAATGTGTTTTCTAGAGCTGATTCGCCTGAAAAACGCGTATGCTCGATGCTATGGCTCGAGTGGTGAAGTGTACTTGCAAGATTTCTAATAGCACAAATCATGTAAAAATATTTCTGTGTGCATGATTGTACATGGCAAAATTCAATATATGATTGCAAAAAATTTGACGTGTCAGTTGCATTTTGCCTTTGGGCTCCGTATGCGTCATGCAATGGCTGAAGTTCCTATGATCGGTTGCTACATTGGAAAAGACTGGACCAAATTCAAGCTAATCATGTCACCGTATTTAGCTTTCATCAGCCCTAAACACAGCTTAGACTTGAAAAAAATTCATGGTCATTTTTTACTATAGTATCCTAAGATTGCTTACTTGATAAGCACTGTTATTGAAGTGGGAAACGTTGTTGGGGTATTTTCATTTTTGAAAGAAATACACTTGCTTAGTAACGCAGGGAACGTTTCAGAAAGAAGTGAGATAGGACAGAGCGCATTCCTACAGTTAGGACACGGTGCGCTCTGTCCTATCGTCTTACACACACAAACACACAAACACACAAACACACACACACACACACACAAAAGGTGCAACATCTATAAAAGTTGACAAGGAGCAATTACACCGATAATGTTACACCAGCATGTGAAAATGTAGCAAGACCACGTGCGTATTGTAAGCCCGGATGGTTCGCGTAGGTGATGTGAACATCTCTAGGACACAGTTTGATGAGGCTAGCATTCCTCCACTTCTTGCCCACTCTACAAGCACTTATACGAATAGCGTCGTTAGCAATTTACGCAAAGCGATCGTCTTGTGGTTGCTGTGCTGGAATGCTAACCCGAAGCACACGGGATCAAATCCGCACTTCGATCGTCGCCTTTCTATGGAGGGGTAATGCTAGAGGTCCGTGTGCTTAGATTCAAGTGCGCGTAAAGAACTCTAGGGGCTCAAAATGTTTGGAACTCTCCCCCACTGTTACTCCCATAAACATATCGTTATTTTGGGACGTAAGAAACTGGTCAATACTGTAGTAATTAACAATTCAATAAACAGTATTATGTTTCATACCAAAGTTAAAGGTGAGAAGTCACCTCAGCACTTATCACTATAAGTAAAATTAAGTATAACATTACCAGACTTTTTTTTGTGTGAGTCAGTACGTTAACTTTCTCTTCGAGGGTTGTGCCTCCCGCAGCTCTCCAGAGTGGGTACAGTGACGTTCGAAAGAAAGATAGCATCTATCTGCAAACAGTGGCATGTGAGAACTCATCAAAAACAGTAACAGGTAGTCTTCTTTTTCTTTTGTTAGAGCTCCCCGTGGAAAATAAGATTCATTCGTGCACTCTGGAGGACCGATTTGTAGTAAGAACCTCAGCGCCACTGCGTGCTAACTCCACGAGTGAGGATGACTCAGACTACTGGCGTAATACAATGAAGTTTATTTTTTTATCTGATCTTGTGGAAACAAATGGTCCCAAGAACATGTCCAATGTGAGCACGATAGACAAGGCATGTATGGACTCCTAAAGGCAACCCAGTTAAGCGTCACCATCTTTTTTTATGAAGCCATTCACTACTGCAGGTTATCTAAACCCTGTACGCGGCCCCGATACGCCTTCACAGTGTCTTACGTAGTTCATAAGGGAGTATAGGTACTATATAGTATAGTAAACACGTTGTATTGCTGGTTGTATCATGGACAGCGCTTTCGCCATGGTCATCGCGAGCGTGAGCTCGTGCCTTCGAGCTGCGAACGTGCTGCACCGGCTGCCCGTGCCAGAACGTTCTGGAAACGTCGACGGGGCTGCGTCTACCTCGGCCAGCTGCTGCCTCCGCGAAGAAGGCCGAGTGCGTCGTCCAAGGCGTAGCGGCCTCTTGCAAGCGACTTGCGCCTGCAGCTCCAAATCCGTCGAGGTAAGCTTCCTCGTGTCATTTTACCCTTGTTCTGCTTAGCTTGCACCTTCCAGCACAAAGGGCATCGGTAATTTTTTTTTTACTACGTGGATTTCGTTTCGCCATATCTGGCTCGTAACGTAGAATAAGCCTCATTAGGCGTAAGATGTCTTTTTGAGAAGCAACTGCCGCTCAATCGTTTTCAATGAACGCTCGTTTTGATATTACAAAGCAGACGTCAATATCACGGCATAAATCAGGACTACTGTTTCGGTGCTAAGGCTTAAATGGGATGTAGACATTGCGAAGTTCTGCCACGTCTTCTCAGTAAATGAACGCAGTGGCACGTTCAGAACGGAAGGAAACCAGGCCTCTTCAGCTAAATGTTTAAGCGGTGTATCGCGTGCCCGTAGCCCTAGACAGTCTGTTGGGTTAGGCCTTGCGTAACGGCTGGTGATATGTTGCCGTTCTTGCTATCGCGGTGTGAGCTCAATTCAGCCGCCAGGCCTAGCAGTCGTCAGGTCCCCCTCTTTAGGGTTCTCGCCAGTACTGAGATAGAATTTTCGCTAACACTCCAGGGGCATTTTCGCCGTTAGGTTTCATAAAATTTCAGAGGGTGATAACATCACCCCTTGCATTGTACGTTCTATGCGCGACTGAAAGCGCGCTAGGGCTGCGGAAGATCTCATCTGAAGCGAAGATGCAAAGATCCGGCCATGTCCGTTGAGCGGAAAGCCCATGTAGGAAGGGGCCGCCCAGGAGGCGAGGCTGCGTGGTTTCAACCGAAATTGAGTACTTCGATCAGCCGTGATCACTTCTGGTCGCGCGCGCCCCATCTTGGCAGTAATGAGTAGGCGGCTCATACCTTCGTATGGGCAGCATGCTCTTATCACTCGGTTTGCGTTGAGGCCATAGACAACATGCAACTGCAACAGCCGCGTTTGCTTGCACCAGCGTTTTGTGGTGTTAGGCCAGGTCAAATGCTAAAGACGTGAGCTACTAGTCTCACTTACTATACCATTTCAATTTATTGCTCTCGCATTCATTGCTTTGCTCTTGTGGCGAAGCGGAAATTTTTATGTATAGTTGTTTGAAGGGATCCCTTCTTTTTTAATGTCGTCCGCAACACATAACATTACAGTGAATTTCGAGATAGTTTTCTATGAACGACAGATAAAACGTCTAAGGAAATAAACCATAAGTACCTGAGATTTTCCAATTTTCTAATTGATTTGTTTACTGTACTTAATGCAACTGAAAAACTGTAATAGATAATTCTATCTATATCCACTTGAAATGGAACGTAACAGTAGCGCGTATTTTTTAATATACCATCAAAATTGGGGTTAAAATGCAGTGCCATTCTAGTTAGCTTCTTATTAACGAAACACTCTACATGAAAACGCTAAATGAGCCTACGGCTTGCTCCTCATTTGTTGCAAACCTCGGACCGCCTTAGAACAGTTATTTTGTTTTTCATGCCACATTCACATTCAATTTCAAGTGCATATGCGCTGCAACCTAAACGGGTACAATTCGAAATTTGAAATATACCTCGCGTATTCATTCAAAAGTTGAGCAGTGTTTTTGAAGAATTGTCCAGGCATGCATTTTTGTTTGCGCGAGCATTGTGCACTAACGTCTGAGGTGGTCTGAACACGTTTTTGGTCTTTTTTATTTGCACTCCTTCTACATTGGGGCACCTCTCTTTATACACCTCAATCTAGCAGCTTCACTACACTCTTAGAAAAAAGGTTGTAGTACCTGCTAACTTTGGGGTAGTAATGGTTTGTCACATATGTTACAACCCTGGTAGTAAGCGCAGTTAGTAACGGCGAGGGCGGTAACAGTTACTACCTCTGCTGTTACTACTAGCAGTTAGTAACTGTTACTACCCTAGCCGTTACCACCCATTGGTAGTAACTTTTAAAAGTTTCAAGAAAAAAAGTAGTAACCGATGCTACGTCGTACATTTAATTATATATATTTCTCCACTGCTAATGTTCGCTAATCAATGTCTTACAGCTAGACACATTCGGGTAAGAAGCAGGGTGTGCCATGAAAGCGAAGAATGCATGGACCAAATCAAGTTCACTATTTTTTACGTATTCGTGTATAAAGAAGTAAGCGTGGGGTATATATAGCCCCTACTTTGCAGGGGCATGTCTGGCACATGGGAGCATTTGCGTTTCAGAATAAATTATAACAAATTTGAACTTATAGCACTATAGTATACTACGTGGTTACATGTGTTTGATAACGTTGCACAAGACTTTTAATCAGCCTTACTTATAAAAAATTATATCTCATATTTATTTATTATAAAATGGCCACAAAAAGGCATTATGTACATTAGCCGGAGCAATGTACAGAACTCATTCTCAGTGCATATGAATGCTTCACACGACTAATATATCAGCGTTTAAAAGGTAATAATTGTTTTGGGGGCTTGACGCGCCAAAACAATGATAATATTTAGAGACACGCCGCAGTGGATTACCTGTGACTGTCCTCGAGGCTAATTGTGACCATCTAGTTATTTTGATCTGCCAGTCTTGTTAATATGTGCTGTAATTTACTAAGTTTCGTGTGATTGTCTATCTATTACGATAGGTGTAGCACTTGCTTATGGTTCGTTAACTTGTACTTCTTCGTTTCGAAATTGTCAGAAAGACGTTTACATATCTCGGTTGCGTAATTTAAAGAACATGTCTTTTTTTTTATCTATGGTTACCTTCTGCGTCATTTTTCCGTGTATTGATTATACGTCGAGACGATTCCTTTCATAAATTATGAGAATCGCATTTACATGCTATATTAGAATAGATTGTCAAAAGCCAGGAAGCAAGGAGGTAGTAACGGGGCAAGATAGGTAGTAACGGCTGCAGTCACTACCACTTTCATTTCAGTTACTAACTGTTTACTAACGTAGGTAGTAGAGAGGTGGCAAAAAGTTAGTAATGGTTGCAGGTAGTAACTGTTTACTAACGTAGGTAGTATATAGGTAGCAAAAGGGTAGTAACAGTCGAATAAAGGTAGTAACCGCTGCAGTTACTACCTATTTGCTTGCAGTTGCTAACTTTTTACTAACTTTTTTCTAAGAGTGTACGCCTTGTATCGGTCGTCCTGAGCATGATGGTTAAAGTGAACGACCTCAAAAACTGCAGTTATTCTATCTGTCGTAGGCTACTTTGAAGATTCGCGCATTAAAACAAAACACAACTGGCAGAAGTTATGCAAATTGTCTGGTTAGAGAAAAATATGCTTCACTTAAACAGAGTGAGATAGAAAGAAATCAAGTTGACGAGGAAATTCTATTGACGAGTCTGGAGACATCTTTTTTTCATCGGCCGAGTAATAACCGTAATCCCGTGCATACCACTAGCTTCTTGTTTAGCATCGGCTGACCTTAGATTCCCGCGTATTTATTCTACGATATCGGCTTATTTTCAGCAGCCTCTCTTATGTTTTATTGACGGTGATTTCATAACAACGTTTTATTAATGCTCTATTTGATCAAACTCATACCTCAATTCGGTATAATCTGTCTCGCCGGATTCGACAGACAAATCAGGTGTATCTTATCGGATCATCATTCTTTGTTTTGTCCTAAACAAAAACGCTGCGAGTCCCACGCAAATAAACAGTCCACTTGTGGGTTTCAGAAGACTTGCCGTTTCGCCTGACCATTTGAATCAGTATATATTGTTCATGTTCTATACAATACTTGCATGTTATTTACTTGTATTCATCTCCGCACTACTGTCTGGTGTATGTACCGGTCACCAGGAACTTTGTCAAGCCGTTCTCACGGCTTTTGAATTTAACGTCCTTCCAGTTTTGTCTGGAAAATAAAAAAAATGTATAGACTTGAATCTTGTTGGTTGTTTTGACGAACCCTGATTCAAGTATTGTCGCTTCCTCATGGCAGGTACGGTTTGACGGCACACAGAGGTTGCATTTCTTTTGTGCATGGCAGGCTAGGTTTCGATATTGTAATTAAAATTTCGATTATGAATATCTGGAGTTACGTGTAATTCTAGTGATTTTTTAAAAGAATGGGTATGCCATAAACTGTCACGGCCTAAAATTTGCTCATACCGACAACTGTCATCAAGCTTGTAATAAAAGTTTTTTAACCATGCAGTGTTTGCTGATTAATGGTTTGAGTGTCATTTTGAGGAGTCAGTGTAGAGAGCATCCTTAACTTTATTTTAAAACCCTGCTGCGTTTGATTTTGTTCCCTTGTAACTTTTTTTTCGTGTAATTGGTAACTTTTCGGTTACACTTTCAGCATTTTATCTTCGCAACAGCGACCGCCGACCCGGACGTAACAATGTCGTTCACGGAACTCTCTCCGCAAGGCTCGCAAGTGAGCGTTACGGGATCCGGCAGCTCGGGCTCACGCATCGAGGTGAGCTCGGTGCAAGTGGGCCCGGATGAGCAGGGAGGCAACCTGACCATCTACGGTGAAACCCCCAGCAGTATCCGCACCACCATCTCGAGCGAAGGCACCAACTACCAAATTGCGGACCGAAGTGGCCAGGTGAGGTTTGTGCACTTCGAATCTCGCTGCCGAAGCAATCACACCAGTCCTTTATTACCTCCGATTATGCCGACCGACAAACGGAATGTCATCTTGCATTATGTTAAGAGTGAGACGAGTGCCAGTGTCACGAAATTCATGATTGGTTGTTCTGGTTAGAAACAGAGTTTAGTGCCGTTCGCCGGTGCATTTTGTGTAAGCGCGATGAGAGCCAACTGCTGTAAACGAATACTGGTGCCGTTCAATTCAGAATGGCTTAATTGGCAGTTTAGGTAACTAGCAGAGAGATCGAATGAAACGACAGTTCACCTTCTGTAAGTGGCTCTAACCAGGGGGCCGAGTATAAGAAAACGCGGTATGGCTTTCATTGGTAGTGACCATGCATGTAAACATAGTGCACCAGTACTTGTTCACCTGACGGTTGAGCTAGACAACTCCTAAACGATGGGTTTTAAGAGAACTAACTAACGTGTAAAAACATAAACATTGCGATGACTGTATTTTCGGGAATCTTCTCTTGTCCGTGTCCTTCAGTGTGCCCTTAGTTATGCTGCAAACACTCGTCAATGACTTGTCGTTGTATCGGTGATGGCGTTAGTGTGATTTCAATTGGGAACACTTTTCCTCCTGCAGGTGAAGAACGTTAATGTGCCGAATCCAAGGCCACAGGACGTTAGAGGAAAATTCGAGAAGCGAATCATTATCGAGAACGGCATTGAGACCATCGAGGTGTACGAGAATGACCGGCTTACGAGCCGCACTGTCAATGGTGTCCCGCAGCCACTCAACTGAAGACCGACTGGAAGCCCCTTGACGACAGAGGGCACAGCGCTCTTTGGAAATAAGTTTTTTAGGATTGGAGACGTGAACGAATAAACGCGTGGTGACTAATTAAACACACCATCCTGCAGGATAGCATTCATAGTCAGGTGGGTGTACTGCGGGGCCACCCCTTTCTTCGGCGACAGCGTCGTTATGCGTAACATGTAATGTAATGAAAAGGCTGCTTGTGCCCTCCTTAGCTCAAACAGCAAATCGGCGGCGCACTGAATGAGGTATTATGGTGATACCTTTAACTATGAATGCGGGTTATGGACTATTAAGCGTATAAATTATAGGATTGAAATGTTCAGGCATAAGTCGCACTTGCGCAGCATTTACTGCCACAAAAATATGAATAATAGCGCGCTTGGCATGTCATTCATGCCCGACAAAGCAAACAGCAGAACGAAGGGTCATAGAATTGATGAAAATCATATGCTCAGTTTAAAAGTGCATGAAGCAAGGTTGCTTTTCTGTTTTTTTTGTCAGGTGTTGAAATAACGACAAAGAAGTAACCGAAAATTGCAGTTGGACCCCCAAAGTCCTTTCGCAAGAACCGGGCCTTCGAGGTCGTCACGAATATTTGTAGTCATGCAGCTTTGCTTTATTGGTCATCCAGCAATTCGATCCTCCATTCCCACGCTTGTATACTCCTAGAAATGCCAAACGGGGAACGTAGCCCTATCACTGCCATGGAAAAATAAAGAAGTCGAAATGCCGCATCATCATCTTAGCATCTAGAGTATCCCACCATGATAGCGCACCGACTTCCGGCATCACGTGAGTAAACTACAGAAGCAAGTATTGTATTAAGAAACCTAACAAAACCCTTTGATACAATAAATTCTAAAGCAATCGTAGATACAGCTACTACAATGTGTTGTCGGCATGAACTTACCCTGCTAAATGCGCTAAACAGCAGTCAAGACAAAGAAATTTACAGCATGTAAGAAAGACAGGTTAGCCCATGGAACAAAGAGGTCTTGTTGAAATGCCTTCAGACACCGTATAGATTGTTGTGTAATATTTTTTTATTCGAAAGGAAAGAAGAGCGCACTCCTAGAAGACTCAGCCTTCAATGTCGATTCAGCCGTTGCGTAGTCTTTAGTTCACCTACTTTTTGTTTTCCTCTTTCTCTTTGCACAAAGCGCTTTGTGCAAACGTTCTTCTCCTTTTTTTGCATCACCAGATTTTGCTTTTTGGTATGACCAAAGTGGTGTATCTGTGAGGGGTGGTAGGGAGGGAGCACTTTTAGTAATTGTATGCTGTGTACATGGACGGAGAAACAGCACTCGATATAAACTCATTTATCCTTTCTAGTAGGTTGAATCTGTTTGCTGGTGTTGTTCAGCAAACATGTGGCTCATACCCACGGTCAGAAATCCATTGTTATCAGAAATACCATGGTCTGCTTTGGATGTAGCCAATTTTGAAAAATAGAAATAAAAGTAAAAAAAACAATGACATAGTAAAAATCAAAATTTATTTTATTGACATGGGTGCAAAAATTTAACATGGCATTCACTTGGACGACTAAAGTATTGATGGATAGGGAAGCAAGCAACACCATGGTTAAATACCGCAGATTGAGGACATAAAGGAAAAATTAACAGGCTTTTGCTGAGTGAGGGTCATGTCTCCGGTAATCTGGTTCTAGTACAGATGTTTATCGCTACAAGAAAGCTGAAACAACATAAGGAGACGTATGGTGTTGCTCTTTCCTAGTTATCAATACTTCTGAAGCGGAGTTTCTTAGCTGGCCTTTTCTTTTTTTTTCTTCTAGAATGAATTTATGTGGTTTTTATAACAAAGGGATTCATTTTCTGAGTAGAGAAATGAATTATGTTGTACTATGTTCTACCGCAAAAAGTGTCATCGCCAGTGCATCAGCTGTGCTTCCTTCATTCCGGTTACTGCACAAGGCTATTTATTTCCTTGCGTGAGTACTGGCACTATTGCCGTCCTTCTGACTTTCGCTGTAACATGTGGGCCTGTCACTGAATTTTTGTAAACTGTATACTGTTGATCATCACTTCTGCGCCAATTATTGCGCATAGAGGCCGCACAGGAGTGAAATTTCGGGTGAACTGAGAAGATTGTAAATTGAAGACACATAGTGTCCACATAACGCATGGCTTGCACAATCGATTGCGCTACGGTGTTGCGGTATATTTCCCTGAACAGATTATATAATTACGGGTATTTGATCAGCAAGTGGTGGCCTCTGCACAGCAAGCGTAGATTCCCCTGTCGAAGAATCATTCGGGCCAGTCCTCATTTGCGTTTGTCTTTTTTTTTCTGAACGATCTATTAGGCATCATTGCTATTTTTCTCTGAAAGGACACTGACAATGTTCCATAGGGAATGCTCAAAGTTAGCATGAATTCAATAAATATGACTACTCAATCTGCTTTCAAATCTTCTCCCTATTACCACATCTATATAAAAAAAGTAAATGGTGGTTTTCCTTGCAGCATATTTGTATGCTTTAGGCTATATAGAACGGCTATGTGCAACATCGACAGGAAAGCACAAGTGCATCCGCATTCATGGTTCAACAGGATAGTATCCCTTGTTAGACCTGACAGCAGGCTACCTTCTTTTACTCGTACTATATGTATACCCTATTGCCTGTCCGATGACATGCCACGCGCCCAATGAACTCGGCGTATATTACCCCCTTAATACTGGTTATGTTGTGTCATCAACGATGCAACGCAAAATTAACTAGACTTTAAGTAGAAACACATTTTCTCGTTAATTATTATGATCTGCTCATGGTTACAGAGCCCCTCGTAGCACCATGTCTTCGGAAAGCAGCTCGAGTAGTTCATCATCACAAGTGAACCTGAGCACCAAGCTCGGAGAAAAAGGTCATCGAAGTGAATGCCATCAAGACCGGGTCGCCGCAGGGTGGTTCGAGCAACAATGCCGCCCATCAAGACGACCATCTCGCAAGCACACATCGACTACAGCGTGGGGGGCACCGTCGTCAATGGCCGGACATGCAGACTACAGCCTGGGCACGTCTCCGCAATGGACCAATATGTTCCCACCAAATCGGCCTCACGGCGCATACGACCCCTACAATCCTTACAGCCCGTACAACCCGTACAATCCTTACATCGTCTATGCACCACGTCCTCCTTGTCCCATCCATGGCTATCGGGTGAGAGCGAAAACTAGATAAGTACTATGAACAGTTAGTTACGGTAGTATTGAGACAATGACTATTAGCTAATGGCCACCCTCTTTAGCTAAGTATATACTGTGCACTATAGGGTCTTTTTTTTTGCTTTTGCCGATAGGATACTTCTTGTTAACAATTTTAGGGTAGCAAAAGAACATATAACTAAGAGGTGGAAAATTCGAAAGCTTGTTTTCTGGTAAGATCATCCCTTTTTAAACTGCTAAGCTCCGAGATATGGCACGACATCGAGGCCAAGTACGGGCTATAGCATGATGGAGGAATTCCACTGGTTGATAAGAATTTCTTGCAGTCAGAATTTGCTTTTCAAGCTGCGCACCAGTGCTGTACTAAACGCTGTGTCTAACTGAGGCTGAGCCTCCGGAGAGGGACAAATGCATGTTATCCAATGATCGCTACACGATACCACACTAACAGAGCTGCCACAGAAAGATAAGATATATTAGGCAGATATTTTCAATCCAGAATAAGCGTAGAATATTTGTTACTAGTAAACTCATTCGCACCGCTTTTTTTTTTTGTAAGAAAAGACTACTATAATAAGGGAACAAAATATACAGGCTTCTTGCATCGAATCGCGGCCCCCAAGTCATGGTACTTAAACACGTCAGCTTGAGCTGTCATGGGCCCCAACGTCCTTCGTCGTACCAAATCAGTGCCCGTAATTGTGGCTGTCCTGTTGCCCTTGTATACATGTGCATGAGGTGTTTCTCGCTTTTGTTAAGACGAAGCTTAGCCGACTTGACGAATTATCTCTTCCACTACAGTTCACTTATCGTAGACGGCAGTTACGCGATTTGAAAATCTTTGATGTCTCACTAGCTTGAGTCTATGTGCGCTCCGCAGTGCAAACAGGCATTTTTGTGAGCAAATGTTATTTTTCTTTATTTAGAACAACTAAAAAATGTCAAGGTGGTTTCCTTGTATTACGCTACCACAGACGGATATCGCTTGTGTGAAAACCTAAAGTAAAACATTTATTCACTAATTGTAAACTGCTTCATTAGCTTTCAAGCTCTGAAGGCCTAGTTCATATACGCGTGCTCGTGCGGTTCCAAACGGCCTCATAGACCGGAAGAAGTGAATCTAAATTGTTCACTTTTGCTTACGCATGCAGCGATCCAACACCTATGACGTCGATGGGTGAAGTAAATTGAAGCTACTGTAGCGATTTTCTCTTACGACAAGCGTGTACTTCCGCTTGGCATCTTTCCTTAATTGAAGCGATTTGAGCAGCCATGGCGAGGCGGTCCGTTTTCACACGCGGCATGCCGAAGCTGCATTTTAGTGCAAACGAATGCAAAACCCAACCTTCGAATCAGGCGCAAGCACTCCTATAGATCACACATTCAGAAATACTCAAACACTTTAGACGGAGAAGCACTTTCCGCGGTAGCTCAGCTATTAAGGCATCTACGGTTGTGTGTTCCGATCACACCGACCGAAAGGGTAGTTTTTCACCTCCTTCAGTTCCTTTCATTTTACTTCCTGATAGCTACGCTAAAGACAGCAATAAATGTACATACAAACAACCACGTCCTGTGGGGTCTGCAAATTAGGTTATTGCATGACATTTATTCACTTTGGGTTTGTCTCTTTGTTTTCGTTTCGCAAATAATGGGCATCGCCCCGGCAAATAATTCATACTTAGTGACGTGACTGAACCTATTTACAAGATTTAAACTGTTTCATAAATGATTTAATATTACACAAGCCTGCTTTTCTCTCTCTTGACTCTCTTCACTTACGGCAGTACTTAATTACATATTTGTTGGCCTTCACATATAATCAATGAAAAGGTGGGATAACAATTTTTTGAGTAGAACAAACCGCTAGGTAAGCGGCAAGATAATCTTATTTCGAAGGCAGTCTTCTGTACGCAATCGGAAATCCATACAAAAACCGACCTATTGAATTTCAAATAATAGGGCTGTGCGAACAGTGAACTTTAGAACCAAATTGAATACAATTCGAATAATATATGACATCGAATCAAATACAAATACTAACTGAACATTATTCGAATAGTTTTCGAAGAGTAAAGCTGCAATCTTCAAAGCAGGTCTATATTGACAAGGCTGACTTGCAAAAAAGCTCGAGAATTCCCCAACATTTTATTTGAAACATACTTTAAAAGCTTTAAAAAAAGCTTTAAAAGGGAAACATTAGGATTACTCTCAACCTTCAAAGGCTATACTACAAATATTTAAACCGAGCAGCAACGACAGCCTTCCAAATGTTTTGTAACTGCAGGCTGAAATTTAATTGTGACTTCTGCATTAAAGTTGATACTTTGTCAAGGGCTTTTAAATAAATTTGATAGTTAAATATTACTTTTTTCATGAGTTAGTGTCGTCATGAATATAAAGGCAAAGTTAATGTGTTACTGACAGTGTCGATTCAGCGACAATGTAGTTCTAAGCAAAACGCCTTCGTGTGGTCAATATGGCGTCGATTGTGAGGTAAGGAAATGAACGGCATGCATCTGAACAATTTGTTTAGCAAAAACAAGAAAAGTTATCCCTCGCTGTTCCTCCGTCTCATTCCTTCAAGAAGTTTTGTCATTGCTGGTAATTCAAAACTTATTAGAAAAATATTTGATATGTCAAATATGCCCTATTCAAATCTAGTACCTAATCGAATAAACGTTATTCGATTTGTTTTTCAAGATTTTTGAATATTTGCACACACCTAATAAGTAACTTTGATGGTCAAGTAGCCACACTGTTTTTTTTGTGCACTTTCGCTCAAGTTTATAGCCATGATCGCTAATTGTGCCAAGTTTTCGATTTGCCTTTGTTAACGCTGTATAGCTCATGGAGCAAGATTTTCATATATTATCTTCACTTCCTTCATGCACTCCCCTCCCCCTCGGCACTTTCACTTTTTCTCCGCTATTTGGCCTTCAGCATTGTATGCGCAACTAACGTGTTTACTCTCTTAACTATATCGCACTAGCGTAATGATAGGACCCCTGCCTTCTGCCCGCAACATTGTATTCATTTTTATTTATTGCTGCGTACTGATCACACCCTGAAGCTTACCCTCACGGTGATTACAGTTACTTCAGTTATGACACCACAATATGATCGTTTTGGCGATGTGGCCCACTTTGCCGCTGTTCCACCACGAATGTGGTACAGAAGTTGCATGCTCGCCGCCAAAGGCTGTTGAGTTTGCGCCCGAGCATGGTACTATAACCTGCATGATTATCTGAAGATGGCGATAGAAGTGCCGCAGCTCTTAACAGAACATCAAGGATATGCGTATACAGGAGCGGGAACTAGCGCAGACGCGTTGTGATCGCTCTCCCCACGCGACCTTCGCGTTTCCTGTGCTCCACATGTAATGGAACGACGACTCTGTGCTTTTTCTTGCTCTCGCGTAGTTACCAACGCGTCACATAGGACTACACATGGAGTTCAACCTTTTTCGCTCATGAGTGTATCAGCGGCTATAGTCAGCGCCTAGAGCTAAGCCGTTTCTTCCGTCTCTACGTAGTATGATAAACTCTATACACGTGATTCCCGTTTCGGAACACGAGTGTCCGATCACACGCTGTTGACGTCACGTAATTATCAAACAGAGCAACGGTGGATCAGCTGTTTTTCCCAGGCCTATATATTCATCAATGCACTTCCCAGGCAGCGTGGGTAACCACAAACTACATACATTGCGAATATTTTAGGGGCGAAGCTCCTTAGGGCGTGGGCTGTGCGTCCCCTGTAGCCTGTATGTAGCCACCTCTAGTTTAGTTCTTGCAGTGTTCATAGATGGCGGTACCGTCCCCTGTATCTAGCCACCTCTAGTTTAGTTCTTGCAGTGTTCACTAGATGGCGGTACCGTCTCCTGTATGTAGCCACCTCTCGTTTAGTTCTTGTAGTGTTTACTAGATGTTGGTACTTGTAGCTGATGATGAAAAGATGCAAGATGTTATAAACTAGAAAGCGGGTACTTGTAGTTGATGAAAGACCGCGAGATTTTATAAAATAGGAATGATGTCACATATGGCGCGTGTCATTGGTTGAAGGCAATCGTTCGATTTAGTGCGGCGACGTACGCTAGGGGGAGCGATGTAATAAAATCGAGTGGGCAAAATGTACAGAGGATTCATGGTTTACCAGGTTTACCTCCGGAGCTTCGCCCACTCATCATCATTCACTTCGTAGATATGGCGGAATTTTTTTATACCTGCCGTTACCTTCATTTTTTCCCCGGCTTTCTGATGCACCCATTGACAATTATGGGAGGAGGGTTAGAGACGCAATCCGAATTTTCCACTTTCGAACCTTTAGCGGGTAGCTTGTAGATTTTTGGGTAGAGACTTTAGTCCCCCAGTGGGCATAAGTTAGGTTGATGATGATGAACTCCATTGATGCGAGCTATTTCGCTCTCCAGGGCCCTACACCCATCGCGTCGGCACACCAGGCACCTACAACTGCCGCGTCCTCAACCCGTGCCCTAAGCCCACAGCATCACCGCCATGTGCTCCCAAGAAGACCGGCGGGTCGTCACGACCTGCCGCTACGACTGCTGCGTCACTCCATTCTATCCAAACCCCCGCGGCATCACCACAAGCGAGTGCCACTTCCGTATCCACGGGACACGCCCCCGAAGGTGCCTCGACCGCGGGACCGGCATCGCCACAGCGACCGCTGGTGTTCGAATTGTACGGGAAGGAGATCGTCGTTCAAGACGGCTACGACATTGAAGAGGAATACATTAACAATCAGCTCGTCCGCCGCACTGTCAATGGTGTGGTTGAACCCTTGCCAAAGAAAAAGTAAAGGTGTTCATGTGTGCGCATTGAGTCCAGGTGAGTTATGTTGTTGCGACTCCCACCCCCTACCTCTCCTCTTTCATATACCTTGTCAGCTAAAGAATTCTGATTTTTGGCAGCCCCCAAAACGAATGCCTCGCTATGCTATGTTTTTTAAAAAGGTAAAACCATCTCAATCTTTCGTTACTGAAGCGAGATGAAAGAGATGAAGTATGAACGTTTTAGAGATTTTTTTTTTCGTTGTTAAAGTGTTCGCGTGCCTCTTCTCCATTCAGTTTGCCTGTGTTCACCTATTATTGACATGAGGAAGTATTTAGGTACACGATAGAGCTTTTTTTCACGTGAAAGGAAGAGTCCCTAAAGGTTACCCTACAACGCAAGTATACCCTACAACGCAAGCATATATATAGGTAGATGTTATCGGGTGCCACTCATGGTGCAACAGCCAGAACTACCAGCCGGAAACAGTTATCGCCAACTGGCAGAACAGCGATAGTGTGGCCAGAATGAAGGTACTGGCAATACAGGATGTGTCCAATAACATTCCGAAATAAGAAGGATCTGTCAGCTGTTTGTTTCCGCTAAGTCCTCCAAATTCTACATAAGAGGACAGAAATCAATAACAACGGTGTTAAGGCCCCCACTTCTGTAGCGCGCTTCTATAAAAGGCGGAAAGAAAATTTAAGCGGAAAAAAAAGTGGGATGTTATATCAATTCTCTCATTGCTTTGACTCTGGCAAATAAAACATGAACGAGTTAACGAACCCCGGGCTCCGCGGCGGTCTTATTTTGATAGAGGTGAAATGCCAGAGGTCCGTGCACTGCATGATGGCAGTGAACTTTAAATAACAACAGATGTTCGAAAGTACCAGAGTCCTCTACTTCGGCGTCTTTCATATAGGAATTTTGTGACGTAACATCCCAGATAACACTATTCAAGAAACCTCAGGAAGTTAAAATGATCTGCAACCTGTGTGCCTCATAATGACATCGTTATTTTTTACCATAAAAACCTAGCAATTGTTATTATGGCATACTTACGTCAATCTAAACATACACCACGTTGTTATTTTCGCACTACACCTCTTCTTAATTGACAGATTATCTCGAAGGGTGTTATGTATGTAACTGGGGTTTCATAGTGATGGATACAGTTCAGCTCAGTTCAATTGATTTATTTTTCCTTGATACTAAAAGTTATAATGGTTCGGCCATTAGCCAGAGGCTAGTGTAAGATGACATTAATTATACATGCAGAAGCAGCTGCGACATCTCGTGTTTATGTGCTTCCTAGTGATATACCCTAAATGCTGATTTAGCTCGTATTAATTAAGTTGTATTACGGGCAAGACTTGGAGTTAATTGCTGTAACGTCATTGGTCATATCCTCATAAGAGATAATATTTTAAGATTTTACGCGCTAAAATTAAAGTCAATATATTGTATGTCACACAGCCTTACTTGAGGCATCGAAATTTATACACTTCGTCAAAACTAGCCTTTTTTTAAAAAAATCATGTCTGATATTGAGAATACGTTTTATTTTGCAAAAACGGTCGAAATACAAACCATCCAATGTGAACGCCTCTAAGACATATTTCCAATCCACCAAGGTCGTTTATACGTGGTAAAAAATTTCCATGGCTTGGGTACATCTTCAAAAAGTTACCAAATTATTTCATCCGTGTAGCCAACACGCTGAAATCTATGTGCACGTCACTTTCAGCTGGCAAGCTGCAAAACCACTTCAGAACCCCCCCCCCCCCCCCGGCACGCCTATATAAACAGGGCATACCGAAAGTACGCAAGTGGCTCCCGTCTGCGTTCCAACAATCGCGAGACACATGCTTGTCATGTCCTTACCCGACCATTATTCAAAGACATAGTACTTCCCTCGTCATTACTTTATCAAATTAAGAGCTACAAGTCAGGCTTCAGGTGTCGTCGTGACAGAGATGTTCGAGAATCGCGTATCTCATCCGCAAATCTGTGACAAGTCGTGATCTAAACGAAATCACTGTACATTGACCTTCATGCGCTCCTGACATTCTACAATAACTGGAATCTAGTGAAGAATTATATGTTTTGTATATTTTATTTATTTTTTGTTTACTAATAATTTCCGTGATTTTCACTCCAAGACGTAACTGCAAGATGAAAGTGTCTTTTTTTTTTCTTTGCACCTTGTGCTAATTTGCTTCCGAATTGCTCTTGCTTTCCTTAGTGGTGCTTTCTTGAAAGCTTCTGTCATTTATTGTTTGTTGTTTATTAGTCTGAGCCATGTGACATTGACAGAGCTACTTATTTTTCTAACGTGTATTGATTGTATGTGCTAAAACTTTATAATCTATTACATCCCACTGGCTTATAAACTAACCGTCGGGGGTTGCGTGTTTCACTTTGGCGAACCAAGAGTCATGCCCGAAATATATACAGCTATAAGGTTCATCCGCTTTTGCGCCACGAAATCGCAATTTACTTTCTTACATTATTCCTCGATCCATGACTCCAGTCAGCTATGTCTTTCTCTTTGCGTCGAGCAGTTTTAATCATCTATTTTGACATCTAATACTGCCCAAGTGTAATTAGGAACAGTGTCTTTTACTTTATTTTCACCTAAGCTATTTCATACCAAAAGTTAGAGCTTTCAGTTTCTCCAATTCTCTTTCTCTTCACCAGCTACTCTTAAGAATCGGTGCCTCTTCTGTATATAATACCAGCTTCGTGGCTGCTCTATATTCCCTAGACACCTACTTATTTTCCTCGACAACTCGTTTTTTTTTTCTTGCTCCGGGGTCTCTGCTCCTAATCCAACGTGCTTTCTTTCGACCATGCTTGATATTGTTCCTGCAGTATGACGTCTATCAGTTTCCCATAACCCCTGACTACTACGAGAAACTTTCCTTTTCTTGTCAATGCTTCTGCTGCCGTCTACGTTGTTTGCTTCCATATAATTTTCAGTGTTATGCTGCAATTTATTCTTGGCTCGAATCAACTTATTTCACAAAACTTGAAGTTATATTATTACGATAAAAACCCATGCCATTTTTACTTCGATTGACCTTAATCTTCTGACCTCGATCGCGAAGACAGGAGAAACAGAAGTTGGGGGGGATTATTGGAGCTCCAGGTGATAGGAGACCTTATAACGAGGAATTCCACTGGAACCCACGATATTCCCTATTCAAGGATTGCTCATCGCGTGGTCTAACCACTCTTAAAGGGAACCGTCTATGTGTTCTCTCTGTTTCCTATGGTGTTCGTGTAAATGGCGTGAAGCCTATCCATTTATGTACTAACTCTCGCCAAAGTCCAAGTGCTTTTGAACCTAACCACTCTGAATTCAAACACGACAGAGCAATTTCTTACTGTGTCACCCTTTCTAACAGCGCCATCTCCTTCTCACTACTTATTTCTTCATAACACAGGTCCAACAATGTCACTACTACGGTATTGAACCTATCAGGGCGTCGCTCGTTTGGCAACTCGCTGTAATGTCCACTTGCGTTGTCGAAAACGCCCAGAATGAAGTGCAACCAGTTTACATCGTAGCTACAGCGCCACAACGGTAAGAAGAAACAAGGACAGAAAAGAGCGCAGTTTTCTGTCCATGCAATGCTAGGCACGATGGTCGAGCTTCTCGGGCATGCGAGTTGGCTCCGAGCTCAACTCTACGGTGGTCATGGCACGCAGGCAGCACGGGCAGGAGATAGTAGCTTTGATAAAAACGCCTACAAGAACGAGCATGGCGTCAGCAACACATGTGGGCCACTTGCGGTGATTATGAAAGAACCATCGCGTGCGATCACGTCAGAGCAAGGATCTCACGCAGCATTGTTATGTTGCTCGTTACGCGTCTATGAAATATTTCGTACAAATATAAGGACAGGTTGTCATAGAGTTTCCCAAAATTAACTAGAGGGCCACTTCTGGCGCTGCGATTGTTCAGCGACCATGGGAATGAATGGGTAGTACACACGCTTGCCTAGTCTTCGTACTTGCGGGCGGCGAATCGTACTTGCGGCTTCGTTTATTACTGGTTACGGTTTTGTTTTGAAAGAAAGAACGAACCCTTTTGAACTTGGGGACTTGATTCGAAATAGTAAGCTTAAAAGAATAAGGTTGTGAAGCGCAAACGGTGAACAATTCGCTAATTTATGTTTTCGTGAAAAAACAGCTCCAAGCCCCACGAACACACACGGAGCCAGAAGCAGGCCAGAAGTACGAAAATTAGACAAATGTGTGTACTACCCATCATTCCCATGCCTCGCTGAAGCGCCGTGTGTTGCAACTCCCATAGACACTAGCGCCAGAGTTCCTTCTAGTAAGTATTGTGGGAAACTCTATGCAGGTTGTCACCCAGAGCGCTCGCATCATGGCGGCGACGCGGCTGTGAGTGGAGTGCGGTAAACTTCAATGCGAGAGAGACATCTTATATAGCCACGTGATGATATAACTCTTGCTTCTTTGTACGTGTACGCATAGTCTGCGCGATAAAGCTGATACATCAATCGTGCCACTCTCTGGCGTTGCGGTGTGGGCACTGCTCCTCGGCAAGAGCAAACGCGATGGGCGGACCCTATCTTCGCCGCAGGCATCTGTCAATTGATTTATTTGATATCGATATAAGACGTGTAACGTTCCTGAACCACCATATGATTATGAGAGACGCCGTTGTGAAAGGCTCCGGAAATTTCGACCACCTGGGGTTTCTTCAACGTGCACCTAAATCTGAGCCCACCGGCATAAAGCATTTTCACCTCCATCTAAATGCAGCCGCCACAGCAGCAATTCGATCCCAAGACCTGCGGGTCAGCAGCCGAGTACCTTAGACCCACCGCGATGGGGCTGAGCGTATGCCAATCAAAGTGATTTAAGCATTAACTCTGATACAAACTCGTTGATTTCAAGAAGGCCCGAGTTCAACTCATGACTGTCATGGCACCGGTGTGATTGCCAAGTGTTTCGTGTGGAGGACGCTAAGTAGCAGCTTCTTTGCATATAACATAATTTGGTCAGCTTGACTATATACATGTGCAAGGATGGAGCCTTAGAGGAGCTTGTGATCACCTAGCTTCTTCTAGCTTTTTAAGGTAGTTGTCTACTGAGGCTGCTTCGAAGTATAGACCGCATCAGCTCGGTCTTATTTTTGAATATTCTAATTAGCTAGGACTTAATGAACAGGGCACTGAATGTTTTTGTTTTGATTGGCGAATTTTAAATTAAAATGGCACTAATAACTTCGGGCGCAATTAGCATGATCATGATTAGTATAAAGCGAGTCAACATGTTTCTAATTAGCAACAATTCTGAATTTGTATATTAGTTAGAAAGGTATAAATACCATAATTTCACTTAACGTGGCTCATGATTTACTTCGCATTATTAACACGCGTTAGTTAGCCTATCCCAGCTTTATGGCTTCCTATCATCGTCTTATTACGATGTTGCGTAATCACCTTGGTCTTACCATGGAATATTTAATTAGCATGGCCATAACGTGTCCTGACCTAAGCTAAGTAAGTATACAGCACAGCCAAAACAGCTATGCCGCACGTGCTCCGGGAGCTAGAAGACGGGGAAGAGGGCGCGCAGCCAACAAAGCAGTGCGCGAGAATGTACAGGCGACGATGATGATCATACAGGTGCTCTCAAGGTTTAGTTGCAGTCACGATACGGTCTAAGGTGCTCGGCCGCCACTAATCTCAGAGGCTACCACGCTGATTGATTTGTGGGGTTAACGTCCCAAACCACCATTTGATTATGAGAGACGCCGTAGTGGAGGACTCCGGAAATTTTGACCACCTGGGGTTCTTAAACGTGCACCCAAATCTGAGTACACGGGCCTACAACATTTCCGCCTCCATCGGAAATGCAGCCGCCGCAGCCGGGAATCGAACCCGCGACCTGCGGGTCAGCAGCCGAGTACCTTAGCCACTAGACCACCGCGGCGGGGCAGAGGCTACCACGCTGATTATTCTAAAAGATACATAGTGCAGGAATTAAACGCTTCAATGTGAAAATAAACAGCCTGCGCTTTTAAAAATACTATCATGAAAAGTTTGTGACACCCAATTGCATGAGTTCACTTTTCCGGCTACTGCGGCTGCATTTTCATTGGAGGCTAAAATGCTTAAGGCTCATGTGCTTAAATTTAGATGTCGTTAAAGAAGCCCAGATAGTCGAAATTTCCCGAAACCTCACTACGGCGTCTCTCGTGATAATATGGTGGCTGTGGAACGTTAAACCCCAACAATTATTATTAAATATGAGTGCACTTACCCACTCAGTGAAATGAGAAACAAGTGAAATAATATGGCTCTGGTTTGAAGACACTGCCCAACTTTGCCAATGATCCTTGATGCGATGCCACGTTCTATTGTAACCGACGGAACGCAGCGCACTGAGGGGTGGATTCGTCATTTTCACAATGTTGGCTCGTTCACTGAAAAGGTGGTGTTTCCAGAGCTCTCGAAAATCCCGAGTGTCGCCAAGCTCGGCCATCCTGCATAGCGGCCCATGTTATTTTCCCCACCGTTGTCGCGCTGTAACTACTATACAACTACGATAAACGAACTCACCCGAATCAAGCTCTTGTTGCTGCGATCAGTTGATCGTGCATGATAGACAAGCGAGACTAAGCAGAACGGGCGTGCGACTGCATGGCAAAGCATGGCAGGGTACAATTCAAAACTGATGTCCCTCGTACATTAACTAATCAAAAAATCAATTCCTCAGGACGTCACGTGAACAGACTGCTGGTGTCAGGCATTGTGCCGAAAAGACGGGAAACTTCCAGGATATCATCCAGCACTCGTTCTCTGTAGCTCCAGAGGGTTGTTCAGGGGTACTTTGAATCATTTAGGAGATTAGTACGTGGCCAACGCGTGACTGCTTAGTTCCACATCGTTTCGTTAATCGTTTGTTGTGTTTATTTCTACAGTTGAGTACTGCAGAACGCCATCATAGAAAATTTTCGGGGGCACTGACATGATCACGAAAGAATAAAAGAAATAACACCGGCGCGATGACTTTTTGCCAACTAGTACTTTCCTCTCGTACCACTTACTGTTATTCCTCGCACAGTTCTAGCACCATAGAGCAGTTCCCCTCGCAGTATTCGCGTGTATCTTTCATATACGTGTTCTCGTACCGTGATAACATCACATGGCCCATTTTGTGACTTTTTTATTAGTATTGATAACGCAGTCATAAGCTCCATATTTTGGACTTTGCTATCACTACCTGTCCATGAAAAAGCTACTTCATGCCATGTTCTTTCATCGCAACGTTATTCGGAGAGTTGCTTCGAAAAGCTATCCATCTGTTCATCCGCGTGCGGCTAAAAAAATGCAGAAATATTCTGAAAACATTGAAATGCCGAAGCTATATCCACGGCGGGCAGAGGTAAAGCACGCTTCGCATAATTGCAATATCAGGTTACACGAGGCATTGACCCCTTTGCAAACAAAGGGGCAGAATGGGCTGTTTAGGCTCATTGTGGACATTAACGCATGGTAGTGGAGGCCGGTGTAGCGCGATTAGGACACATAATTAGGTGAACACGTTCGTTTTAACGATACACTCCTACCCACTGTGCTCGTACCTAATACGCACATACACAATAAAACATGAGCATGAACTATTGCAGGAGGCACCTAACAGTTCAAGGGAGGGGTGTACGTGCCGGGGGGGGGGCATGTCATGTAGAACATAACGTCAGTATATATGAGCGTAAATAATCTGAACGAATTTTACGCCACGCATCATATATTTTTCCTTCACATGGATGTTTAGTCCGTTCTTTCACCCTTATTCATGTGCTCTAGTGAATGACGGTCTCTTGTGTGTTCTTTTTTTTAGTTTTAACGCATCAGTCTCTCGCGTAATTAACATGCCTACATTTGCGCCTTTTTTTTTTAGAGCCCATCACTTCGCGGCACCCTTCCCATACAAAATTGTAAAGACCAGGTGGCTGCTCAAAATCTCGAAGGTGAGTTTCAGTAGAACTGTAAATGTTAATGAGTTTGTT
>WOVY01004691.1:0-183395 GCA_013436015.1 Rhipicephalus annulatus
TTGTATTTTGTTACGTCTCATTATACAGGGCTCCACACTTAATTAGCCATTCTCTTGTTTTTTTTTCTCTAATTTTCCCCGTGCCATCTTTACAAAAAAGAAATGTCCCGGCCGACATTATTCATCTTTCTGCACTGTCGCCGCATCGCCTTTCCTCGCTTCATTTCGCTGCTGAACCACCGCATTGCGGAACATCTGTTCCTGCCACAAGATAGAGTGAAGGAAAGTTCGTTGTACCCGGGATAATATTGAACGAGAGAGGGGGAATATGAACGTTATTATTTCCGCTAACGATGCTACTGGTTCGGTAGGCACTTTTCAATAAACACGAGACATAATAAACCCCACGAACCAACAAAAAAAGAAAATACTTACAAAAAACACAAACAGCTTCGGGCGTGGGCGTATCAAAACGTTCGCTATTTTCGAGCGCGATTTCGAAGTAAAAATAACACCCAGGCCGCACGGGTAAGCGTAGGAGCAGCACCAACGAACTGCAATAAAAAAATAAAGAAACACACGTAATAAACTGCTAAGGCGCACGACGGAGACGGGGAAATCGGATGCGCTTGTTTCAACGCTACGTAAACACGGGGGGGGGGGGGGAGACGAAGCGGCGGTGAGAGTGAATTCGACGAAAGAGGACGATGATGAAAAAAGGGGACCCTCTTGAAAAGCAGCACCGACCTGCCACAGGCATAGCGTGCGTGCGTGCGTGTGTGTGCGTGCGTGCGTGGGTGATATTACGCGAAACGTACACAGCGATGAGAACGAACACTCTTTACGGCAGCAGCTCCACGCTCGCTGCAACCAAAACGTCTTGCGTAAGCCCCCTCCCCTTTTCACGCACAAACTGAGGCTGAGGGTTCTACATTCATTTTTTTTTTGTTCATAGCGTTCCCCGAAGGGACGCGCTTGAAAGCCTCCGTCTCCTCTTCCTCATAACTGTTATTTTATTAGTTTTTTTTTTCTGTTCACTAAAAACCTAGCCCCCATCATCTGCAACATCATAACGCGTTGAGAGAGAACCCGCAAAGCTATACAGCCGCAGCTACACAGGACCGGAAATAAAAGCGCTGGAAGAAAGCTCCTCTTCCCGCCAGTCATCGCGCCGGTTCGCTCCGTTCAGCAGCACTCGGAGAGAGGCGGATTAATAATATGCCACCCCTCATCCGCCCTGTTCCAATTCGTTCCTTTTATTTTTTCGAAGCGGCGCGCGTCCTATTTGTACAACGCTCCCGGCGCAAGCGTTCTCTATCGCTGCGCCTCGGCAACCCATTATGAAACCCCCCCAAAATTCCCTGGGCGGAGAAGCCTGGAGTGCGAGGCGCTCTGCAAGTCGGCGGCGGTGCTCCAACCTCTCTGCGTATGTGGGACCCCCGTGTCCCTCCCTCCCGTCATAGTCGTCCCTGCCGGGCAATCTTCTGGTTGTAGCTTTCAAGTTTCTGAATCGCGGCCGCTGAAAATACCCCGTGCTACCGTTTCCATCATGTTCCAGCACGAACCTCGCAAGTGTGCAATGAGCGCGACCACTTTCTATCACGGGCCTGCCACAGCACATTGTTGCGTCCCGCTGCCAAGTGACGTCTTCGAGACGAGCGTGATGTCGCCGCCACTCAGTTCCGCGAAACGCAGCGACTGTTGAGGCTGACCATTGTGTCGCGGGACGGTGCGCTGGCGCCACGGCTGGGCCCTGCGGAATGCGGCGGCGGTTTCGGGGAACGAAAGATTCGTCGCTGCTTCTTGGAGTGGATGGGTCCACCCGGAACAACTGAGCATAGAGCTGAGGGAAGTCGGGCTCCGGGTGGACGATTCACCCCCTTGAATCCCCCCCTCTTACTGCGGGCCGCCCCTGCCTTTCGTGAAGTGGACTGATGTACCGAGATAGAGGGAGAGGGGCGGCAACGAGAGGGATAAAAAGGACGGAGGAGACGGCGGGCGCGAGAAGGGGGAACAACGATGACCAGTTAACTTTTCTTTGAATGCAAATAAATCCCTTTTTTTCAAGTTTCCTAAATGGACGTCCTGCTTTCATGACCTGCCTGATCTTGGTCATCCCACCCAATCTACCCCGACGACGCTACAAACTGGATGGCAGCGGTGGAATCAAGAAAAGGCATGCAGAAAACTGCGGACGGAAGATCGACTTCTGTGGATCCGGGATCAGCAGAACGAGACTTCGTGGCTCCGGGAGGCACAACCGTCGCAGTAACGGCATGAAGTTTTGGACGACTCCAGGAAACTAAGGACGAGCAGCAGAAGGCAGACCAGACGATCTGGGATCGGCGGTCCTGTGAACGTGGCTCTGGGAGACACGTCCTTCGCCAGCTCGAGGTTGGAAGTAGCTGCGGACGGAAGATCGACTTCTGCGGATCCGGGATCGGCAGAGCGAGACTTCGTGGCTCCGGGAGGCACAACCGTCGCAGTAACGACTACCGGAAACTAAGGACGAGCAGCAGAAGGCAGACCCGACGATCTGGGATCGGCGGACCTGGGAACGTGGCTCCGGGAGACACGACCTTCGGCAGCTCGAGGTTAGGTGAGTGCTTGAGCGATCACGTTTTGCCGGACGATAAGAACAGGGTTCTATCGGGCAATTGGCTCTGAAGGGCCGCCACAAGTGTGCGGTGAATATTGCAGAAGTATTGGTTGGCTCTTGTGAAGATATGGATATCGGAGGGTTAAAGAAAGAAGAGCTGTTGCTGTTAGCAGCAGAGCTCAGCTTGGATATCAATAGCAGGTTAAGGAAGCCCGAAATTCGCAGTGCGATAATCGAAGTGGGTTTCGAGGAGGACGAGCTCAGCGAGGCCTGGGAAAAGATATGTGAGGAGAAGAAACAAAGGGAGGAAGAAAAGAGGGAAAGAGCGGAAGAGAAGGAAAGGCAGGAAAGGAGAGAACAAAGACAGGCCGAAATTGAGCTCGAGAGAATAAAGCTAGAGCAGGCGAGATTAGCACGCAATGCAGATGCGGCGCCGCCGCATACTGAGAACCTGAAGATGACGAGTTTGCTTCAGCCGTACAAAACAGGCGAGGACATTGGTCTCTACCTGATTAATTTTGAACGGATCTGTGAGAAACATTCATTTCACCAGGACACATGGCCAGAGCGGTTGCTTGCGTTGTTACCGGGTGAGGCCTCGCAGGTCGTGGCCAGACTGAGCGCAGCCGAGGCAGGCGTATACAGTTCAGTGAAGTCGACATTACTCGCAAAATACAGGCTCTCCACAGAGGAATTTCGGAGGAGATTTAGACGGGAAAGAAGAAGCCTGGGGAAAGCTTTGTTGAGTTTGCGTGTAGCCTGAGTGATAATTTTTCAGAGTGGGTGAAAGGAGCAGGTGCGGATAACTTAAGTAAACTGAGGGATCTAATTTGTTTGGAGCAGTTTTATGACACCCTGCCGGATAACGTGCGCCTGTGGGTCAAGGATAGGCAGGAAGGTGTGTCTGTTAGGAGGGCAGCACAGCTTGCCGACGAGTACGTGGCCAGTCGAGGCTTCAGGACACCGATCAACAGCGCACATCACTATCAAAGGCCTGCACCACGGCCCCAAGCTTACACTCGAGGACCGCAAAGCGCAACAAAAGAGCGAGAGGAAACTAATCAAAATTCGGCGCGTGCTGAAGGCAAGCCGAAAGAGCAGGAAAAGAACGAAAGGAGGTCAGAAATCATTTAGAAGAGTTAGAGTCGCGAGCTAAGGCGCTATGTTTTCAAGTGCAACGAAACAGGTCACTTTGCCCGAAACTGCTCAAAAGGTAGGCCAGTGTTTGCTTGCGTAAGCGATCACCCGAGTAACCTAGATCTTTTGAAACCTTACACGACAGATTTAATGGTTAATGACAAAAGGTGTAGGGTACTCAGAGACTCCGCGGCCACTATGGAGCGTAGTCCATCCGAACTACGTAAAAAGTGAAGACTACTTATCCGAATGCGCGTGGATAAGACAGGCCGTCAGCGAAGATTCAGTGTGTTTACCTATGGCAAAGGTACACATTCGGGGTCCTTTTGGAGCGATCGAGACAGTAGCAGCAGTCTCCCGTGGGCTACCAGAGGGCTACCCGTAACCTTTTCTCGAACAGCTCGGAGTCACTACTCAACGACAGGGGGTGCACTTTTGCTGATGCCCAGGTCATGGCTTTGACGAGATCGAAAGCACGCGTATTGGCTCAGCAGCTGCGTTACGGGGAAGGGGAAGGTGCCAAAGCGAAAGAGTTAACAACTGAATCCGAAGAAGTTAAGCCCGACGAGGCACTTATCCCTATTCCTCCGACCGAAAATCCGGAAAAGGGTCAGATTAAGAAGCCGATAATTGAGAAAAGAAAGAAACCCTTCGAAAGGAAAAGATCATAGTTTGCAGGGGTCCGTGTTGGCCCCAATCTCGCACAGCTACGAGCGCATGCTAGGGGTTGACAGGGAAGCGTTACGGCTGTCTCAGAAAACTGACCCTAGTATAGCGGTTATGAACAACGGAAACAGTGAAGGTGTTTCGTCAAGAAACATCTCTTTCGAAGTGAGGAACGGTATCCTATATCGTAAATACCGAGATAGGCGAGGGCAGTGCTACGATCAATTGGTGGTGCCATCACCATACCGCAAGGACCTACTCAGTCTTTGTCACGATCACTCATGGGCAGGACACCTGGGCATAAATAAAACCAAGAAAAGATTGCTACAGGAATTTTATTGGCCGGGGTGTTTCAGGGACGTGCAGAATTTCGTGAAGACTTGTGACGCTTGCCAGAGAGCCGGTAGGTCTAACGACAAATGGAAGGCCCCGATGGTAAAAGTGCCCATTATTTCTGAGCCCTTCCGCAGAGTTGTTGTAGATTTGGTGGGGCCGTTGCCGAAAACAAGTGCGGGGAACAGATACATTCTCACACTATTGTGTCCTGCAACGAAGTTCCCCGAGGCGGTGCCCTTACAGGAGGCAACTTCGGTCGAGGTAGTCGATGCGTTGCTTTCTATATTTTCGCGCCTCGGTTTCCCTGCCGAAATGCAATCGGATCAGGGAACCGTTTTCACGAGTGCTCTCACGACCATGTTTCTCGAGAAATGTGGCGTTAAAATTTTGCATAGCTCGGTTTACCACCCACAAAGCAACAGTGTGGAGAGATGGCATGCTACCCTAAAAAAAGTATTGAGAGCTGTTTGCCATGAAAGGAAGTGTGATTGGGATGGTTGTTTACCGGGCACGCTATTTGCGTTGCGCACAGTGCCACACGAGGGAACCGGGTTCGCACCGGCAGAGCTGGTGTATGGCCGGAATCTTCGAGGTCCGCTGAGGCTAGTCCGCGAACTGTGGGAGGATGATCGGGGGCCTAAATGTGTGATCGAGTATGTGTTGAACCTAATGCAAGGTTACATAAGTGTCGTGAGATCGTGAAGGGCAACCTAGAGGCGAGGCGAGACGCTTCAAAGCGCTACTATGATAGAAATGCCAGGACGCGATCATTCAACCCGGGCGACAAAGTGATGATATTGAGGCCTAATCGCCAGAATAAACTGGAGGTCCACTGGGATGGACCTGCCGAGGTTATCAGTCGCCTTTCGGAAGTAAACTACACCGTGAGATTACCTGGAAGAAAACGCGAGGACAGGGTCTACCACGTAAACCTAATGAAGCCATTTTTAGAGCGAGCAGCAATTGTTAGCATCGCCATGAATGTTTCAGAAGAGGTTTCTCTAGAGGTACCTTGTTTTCCTGGGAACACGGGCCCTAGTGTAGAAGAGATAATCGCGTGTGCAGTTAACAAAGACGAGTTGGGTACAGATAAAGTCGAGGATCTGAAGAGCCTTATTCAGGAATATCTGGAATGTTTTGGGGAAAGGCTCGGAAGGACTCATTTGGTACAACATGATATCGAGCTGACTACAGAGGTCCCTTTTTGCTCGAAGGCGTACCGCGTGTCTCCGCGACAGCTGGACTTAATGAAGGCGGAAGTTAAAAGGATGCTTCGCCTTGGCGTGATCAAAGAAGCATATAGTGACTATTGCTCCCTTTGATGTTGGTCGAGGTGCCGGGGAAAGAACCACGGCCATGCGTCGATTATCGCAGGTTGAATGCGATCACAAAAGACCAGGTGTACCCGTTGCCTAACATAGAGGAAAGGGTGGAGCTGGTAAGCCGGGCTACCTTCATTTCAACCCTAGATTTAGTGAGGGGATATTGGCAGGTGCCCTTAACTGAACGAGCAAGTCGGTATGCGGCATTTGTAACACCCTTTGGCGTTTATCAGCCCGTCACCATGGCCTTTGGTTTGAAAAACGCACCCTTCTGTTTTTCAAGGTTAATGGATCGGGTGCTAGAAGGACTAGAAGAATTTGCGGTGCCATATCTAGACGACGTGGCCGTATTTTCTAATGATTGGGAGTCTCATTTGCAGCACACACGAACGGTGCTTGAAAGAATCAAAGGGGCGGGCCTGACTATTAAAGCCGAGAAGTGTCAGTTCGGCCAAGCCCGTGTCACGTATTTGGGACACGACATAGGGCAGGGAAAACGGGAACCAATGAAAGCCAAAGTAGCTGCGATAGTCAACTTCCCAAGACCCGTAAACAAAAGGGAGGTGCGAACATTTCTAGGAATGACAGGCTATTACCAGCACTACATTCCAAATTATTCGGAGCTCGCCAGCACGCTAACCGACAGCCTGCGAAAACCTGAACCGGAAGTGGTAACTTGGAGCACCGAGAGGGAGGAGGCCTTCCAAAACTTGAAGAAAGCTTTGTCTTCTCGGCCTGTGCTTGTCGCGCCAGACTTTAGCCGAGAATTCATTCTCCAATGCGACGCCAGCAACCGAGGTCTAGGTGTCGTCCTGGCCCAACTTAACGAGGGAGGTGAAGAGCATCCGGTGCTCTATCTCAGTCGGAAGCTGACTCCCCGAGAAGAGGCTTTCAGTGCCTCGGAGAAAGAATGTTTGTCCATTGTGTGGGCCATTCAAAAACTAGGATGCTATATTCAAGGCACAAAATTCACGGTCGAGACTGACCACTGCCCGCTTTCATGGCTGAAGCAAATGTCCAATAAAAACGGGAGGCTGTTGAGATGGAGCCTCATACTACAGGAGTATAACTTCGAGGTCAAATATAGAAAGGGGAACCAGAATAAGAACGCCGATGGACTGAGCCGTGGATTTTAGAGTCGAACACTGATTTTCTTGTTGCTGTTTTTTTTTACTGATGTGTTTCTATCGCGGCTGGGGTCACGGCATTTAGATTTTTTTTCCAAGGGCTGACCACCACAAAAAAAAAAAAAAGAGAAAGAAAGAGAGGGCAATCATGGGGTAAAATTATGGCAGTTTTGGCGTCCGGTGGGCGTGTCGCTCGGGCACGCCGACCAGAGTGTGTGTGCTTGTGTTGTGTATCCCTGGAACAGGGTTATTGGTGATGCGAGTGCTGAGGCCCAGAGAGGCCGAGTGTTTTCACATGTCGTCTCGACGCTTCAGGTGACCCGACAGTTGGCCACCCTCGAGTCGAGTCTTTCGGCGGCGGAGGAGTCTGTTGCGTCCCGCTGCCAGTGACGTCTTCGAGACGAGCGTGATGTCGCCGCCACTCAGTTCCGCGAACGCAGCGACTGTTGAGGCTGACCATTGTGTCGCGGGACGGTGCGCTGGCGCCACGGCTGGGCCCTGCGGAATGCGGCGGCGGTTTCGGGGAACGAAAGATTCGTCGCTGCTTCTTGGAGTGGATGGGTCCACCCGGAACAACTGAGCATAGAGCTGAGGGGAAGTCGGGCTCCGGGTGGACGATTCACCCCCTTGATCCCCCCCTCTTACTGCGGGCCGCCCCTGCCTTTCGTGAAGTGGACTGATGTACCGAGATAGAGGGAGAGGGGCGGCAACGAGAGGGATAAAAAGGACGGAGGAGACGGCGGGCGCGAGAAGGGGGAACAACGATGACCAGTTAACTTTTCTTTGAATGCAAATAAATCCCTTTTTTTCAAGTTTCCTAAATGGACGTCCTGCTTTCATGACCTGCCTGATCTTGGTCATCCCACCCAATCTACCCCGACGACGCTACAACATTCGTGTACGAGCGCACTCTAAAAACAGTTTACATGCTATAGAGAGTCTTTTATTGCGTTGTCCCCCCAAATATAATGGGGGGGGGGGGGTATAAAAACACCCTATAAATACGCCTTTCTATGTAGAAAGAACAGCCCTCACGGATGGAAACGTAAACATTTAAGGCTAATTAATTCACGTATTTACGTTTCCAGCGTCCACAGTTCGTGCCATATCCGTATATAGTTTTAACTCACACATACGCCAAAGCCAACATTAACTTTAGTGGCCAGATTCGTTGCAACATGATCCAGCTGTGGGAAGCACTCGCTCATAATGATATGTGGAGTTTAACGTCACAACACCACGATATGATTATGAGAGACGCCCGTAGTGGATGGCTCCGGAAATTTCGACAACCTGGGGTTCTTCGACGTGTACCCAAATCTGAGCACACGGGCCTACAGCCTTTTCGCCTCCATCAGAAATGCAACCGCCGCAGCCGGGATTCGATCCCGCGACCTGCGGGTCAGCAGCCGGGTACCTTAGCCATTGGACCACCGCGGCAGGGCAATCACTCATAACATTCCTTAAACTAAAGAAGAAGAAAAAATCCTATCCCGTTTCAATCCGTGAAGTTTGCAACGCGACATCAGGACACCAAAAATTGAAACCAAAGAACGTTTTATCAACCGAGGCTCTGAACAGCGTTTTGTATTTCCGCAGTGCTGTTTAAACGGCGAGAACAGCACATCGGATGCGACTGCCGAAATACGTTACACAGTTTCGTATTTTACAAGAAAGCGCTTTCTCTGCGCGGTCGTTTTTGCGTACTTCGCAAAACTCCCGCCTTCAATATTTTTCAAATGAGAGCTATCCCAACGTGCAATGGTTTCGAAACAGCACGCGCGTGCATGCCGCGACACGGTGTTTGCATGTGACACGAGGTGACAGCGAAATAAAGGGCACCACGAATCTCATGCATCACTTAACAAGACTCGGCAGTAGGCATCGTCTTCTTCAGGTCGACGTATGTATTAAAATTGTTTTGCTCTTGCCACCTTTGTGAAGCTTTCTTCGCCTAACGCCACTCTTTATTGCCTCAAAGATCGAAGGCAGTGCGAGCTTCTCTGCACCTTTTCAGCATTGCCTCCGTGATCGGCACACATCTGACTGCAATGACGTCAACCCGTGACGTCATGAATGCATCATAAATGTCAATCTCTGGCGTTATGAGGATGTCATGCGGTGACGTCATTTAGCGACATCATGTTGACGTCACAAAGTACGTCAATATGTGGCGTTATGAGGATGTCATGCAGTGACGTCACCACGTGATCATGACGTTTTTATCACTTGCATCAACACTGACGGCAAGTTTTCTCGCATGATGAGGATGTCATGCGGTGACGTCACCACGTGATCATGACATTTTCATCACTTGCGTCGACACCGACGGCAAATTTTCTCGCGTGATGAGGCGTCTAAGGCCTCCGCCTTCACAGTTTGAGTCCCGGTTCACTCTCACTATATAAATATGAAAATATCTGTCCGGGCTCATTGAAGCGCCATTCCCTTCGGCATTAACCTCAGATTTCAGGCTGCTCGCCCAAAATGGGAAATGTCGATGGCGTCTCTGGATGCGAATGTGAGTATCAGTAAAGGAAAACGTACCAATGAAAAGCGAGGGGCTAGAAGAATAAGTGAAAAAAAAAAGGAGTGCTCTCAAAGGGAACCCGTTATTACGCCACATCGTCAAGTATTACGGTTTCGCTGCGGCGGCGGGGGCGGCCGTTTCTATTTTGAAAAAGACCGAACACGCAATGTGCACTTACGCGGAGAATCTATATAGATAACGTGGCAAAGGTTACGGGGACGTGAAACAAAATAAGTCATCGGACAAAAACGATATGAGGTCAGACCGCGCCGGTAACTATACGAAACGGAGCGAGATGAAAATCGGCTTCTAAAGAAACCTCTCCCCCACCGCACGCCAACGCGGCGCAATCCACTGGTTCCAATGAGTCACACGGGAGCGATCTTTATATATATATATATATATATATATATATACTCGGAGTTCGCTTCAACCTTTTTATAACCCGGGGAAGCTGAGCTTGCGAACTGCCATTGACGCACTCATCGCGATTTATTTTTCCATTTGTATCGTAGCCTTCGGGCCACCATTATTTTTTTTTCACTCACCACCTAATTTTCTCGGCGCATTTCCATTTCCTCTCCCTGAGACGAGATCACGCGAAGTCTCCAACTGAGCGAGAACTCGCGTGCGCGCGCACTTTGGGGCAGGGTTACGGCGGGAGTGGAAGTACCTTCTTGTACCATACCTACCACGTCCGTTCCATCATTCGAACTGAACTGTCCCTAACAAGGTTCAATACACGAATGCGATTGGCACACACACACACACACACACACACACACACACACACACACACACACACACACACACACACACACACACACACACACACACATGTTACAAAAATCAAAGCGGGAAACGAAGAGAGGAAGGGGGCGTGTTGAAGAAAGAAACGTGTTACGTATTACACAGTACACAGCGTGGCTGAGTGCCCCACCGTATATTTCTCGCGTCCCGCTATTTTCAATAACCCCGGGAGTAGCTCGAAAACCAGAGTGCAGGAAATGGAGGGGAGTACAGGGGAATTGGGAACCCGAGGGTGAAGCAAAGGCACGTTTCACCCCCCATCAAGTACAAGGCACATACGAAGCGAATGGAATCGCTCGAACTTGAAGCGGTTCCAAGAGCACGCGCACGAAGCCGTTTCCCAGCATAGCTTCATTTTTTTTTCTAAGAACTTTTCGCGTTTTTTTTAATTATTTCTTAAAGCCACCCCGCAAAACCTCGAAAAGGTAATGACACGTTTCGGCACTACCTCAATGCACGGCTGTAAGGACCACGCGCGTCGACGCGTTCACTGGAAGTGGGGAATACGTCGAGAGGGAACAGGGGTGGAATGGGAACATTAGGGCTTTAGGAATTAAGGCGCGCCACCGCCCCTCATACTCGGCGCTTTCGACGTATTTGCAAAGCTCTCGCGTAAAGCTACCGAAAAAAGAAAAAAGTTTCAGCAACGACACCAACTTGTGCACACTCGGGTTTCGTCATCGCCCGGTATACACTCGTGAAGACTCCCCTTCCCCTCCGCCCCCTTCCACACACACCCATATCACCACGTCTCTGACACACATCATTTTTCTTTCAAATCACCCGTCGACTCGTGCTGTTTCTCACCATTCTGTTCTGTTTATCTTGTTGTAATCTTCGGTTTGGTACGGGTGCAGCGCAAACTTGAAGTTCACGCTAGGTCTTTCTGAACCGGAGCAAAGGGTTGACAGAATCATCCATCACAGCATTGCACCAGCAGTGTCGCAGGACAGCGCGCCGAGGTTCGAGGAGTGTTGAGAAATTAACTTCCCGCACGCTGAAAACATGAACATATCTCTCGTGAGTAACAAACGTGGAACGGTACGAGCGGTCGTAAATGGAGTTTAACGTCTTGCATAATCCAGTTGTTCTTGATTTCGTTTTTTTTTTGTTAACCAATAGATAGGCGACTAAAGATTGCCGTGCGTGCATTAGGATTGCGCTGGAATCGCGATAACGGAGTACCAAGCGAATTAAGCATGAAGTTCGGACGTAAGTTTGAAGTTTCGCAACGCCATGTTCGGGTTTGGTGCAATGTGCTCGAACTACGACGAAGACTTCAGAGTGCGCATGCGCGCAATAATTCCTCGGTACGGAGACCGTCGGAACGAGGTACCAGACATACTAAGAGTTGAAGCGGGACGCAATGATTTCGAAAATCACGAACGCACAAGGATATTGTGTTCCAGTGCATTTCGGTTGTATGTCCGTAAAATATCTCCATGTAAGTTCTGTATATACCCGTAGAACAGAGATCAACACGTTTCTGCCGGCTGGAAGCTCTACAGCACAGATTACAACAATGAATCAGCCATCTAAGTCATTCCGCAACTGAAGGAGCACCTATGGACACAGTTTGCAAACTCTCAAGACCATAAGGAATGGTTCACATTAGCTGGTCGTTTTTTTTTTTATGACATACGTTCCTTGTCATAGCCAGACTGTAAAGAGACGCCGTCTAATCATGTTAACGAACGTGATAACCATTCTTATTCTTAAGGAAATAAAAGTGTGACATACGAAACAGCTTTGTGAATTTGACACTATAGTTTCGCAGAAACATGTTACGACAGTTTGAGAATACCTGGACGATGCCTCTTTCTTTTTCTTTAGCAGTAATATAAGCACGAGCACTGAGTTGCATACCTTGCTACAAGGATCCATGGAAACGATTCACAAGCACTTCTCTGAGAACGGCAGTAAGTCCTTGTGTAAGGTCCAGCAAAGTTATAGTGTATTGCTGCTAAGATAAGATTACTGCTGATCAGATTTTCGCGGCATGGGTTCAATGAAATTTGCTGAAACTTCGTACGCTATGTCTATGATACCCACAGATGAACTTGTGCTTCATTTTTACCTATTAGGATTTAGGTAGGACCTAGCAGACACCGTCAAAATCTATGACGTCACGGTGCGAGAATCTGAAGGTGGCGTCTCCACGAACATTTTTTTTCTCGCGCGTTTTATCGCTTACGAAGCGTCGCTTCTCGTTGAGAGTGGTGTTTTCAGGACTGTGAAACTGGACTTTACTAATATGTAAAAAAAAAAACAATTTTTTTCTCTTTGGCGTACTTTTAAAGCACAAACATAACTGACTGCGCTTGGCCCGGACTCTGCTCTATTCCTCGCACAACGTTCTCAGTGTGTCACAGTGCAAGCACACGCAAGGGCAACGCTCAAAAATCCTGATTTCCGGGATAAATTCTTAATCGCGAGCTGAAAGGAGAAGTTTCTCCGAGTGCTAAGCGTCTGACACTCGTCCGATAGATGATGCAACGACCCCCTCTCACGCTGCGGCGGAAAAAGAAAAAGAAAGCTGTAATGCCAACATGAAAAGGAATAACCATAAAGTACAAAAGATAAAGAAAGATGCATGCAGCGGCTACAGCTGCTAAGTACACGGCTGGCGGGGAAAAATCTGAGGAGAAACTTTTGGAAGAAGGATGGATTCGAAGGAGCGTGCGAGTAAGATTGATGCGCAACGCGGATTAAGGAACGGGCCGAAGATAGTTCGATCAAAAGAAGAAGACAAAAAGAGAAACTAAAATCCGTCAAGTTCGCGTCTTTTGTTTTCCGTTTTCCGCGTTACGGTCTTTTGCGAGACAGCGATTGAACGGAAAGCATGAAAGACGCCGACAAGTTCAAGGGCGTCACACCTTCTCTTCCTCAGTGTTTCTCTGACAACGATGTCGTTATCGAAGTCTGCGACCAAGTTTATTCAGAGCACGTCCCCGGGGAAAAAGAAGACTCACGCCTATGTTGAAACATCCGACAAGCGCCACGAAAGAAAAGAGAAGTTCTGGGCACGACGACGCACGCCTATCATGGATGGACGTTGCGCAATTCTGGGCGCCCGTGTCTTAAGTGCTGGAGTAAAGAGGGTCGGACTTTGTGTTAGCTGTTGGGTCGATGTCAAAGATTCGGGGCGTGCTCGGATCCTCCACGATGACGCCGTGGAGAGAGAGACGAAGCCAGCACCAGTTAAGTGCACAAAAAGAAACCATAGGTAACAACATGGTTTCTTGAAAGCTGAATACAGCTACACGTAACACATCAGATTGCATCTGAAAGTAACACAGAATCTTCAAGACAATGACAATTGTGGGTGACAAGTTGGAGATAGGCGTCGCGACATACTAACCATAATCTACATGCAACCAGTCAAGAGCACTCGAACTTGGCTGCAGTGAAGGTTGCCCCCGAGTAAAGAATGCCAGTCTCGAAGGCTTTGCTGCTTTGCTTTATTATACTGCTAGCTGTCGCAACAGGCGGTGAACGTCGCGACCATCATTTATTGGACGGTCCATACATGACAGCGTAATAACAACAATCCTTTGAAAGCAAAAAAAAAAGGATGTCTGACTTTCCTGCGAGTAATGGTGCACGCAGGAGAATATCTTCCAGCGCATGACAACCGACAATGTCACATGAAAACATAAAGACAAGCTCGAGGTACATATCACTTCCACCACGTATCACGTTGTCCATTGCTCTCAGTGGACCGCTACCGCTTCAACTTGACCCCAGCGATGGGCAGCATGTACCACACACACCAACACACACACACACACACACACACACACACACACACACACACACACACACACACACACACACACACACACACACACACACACACACACACACACACACACACACACACACACACTGACGTAATTCATTTCCAACTCTAACTCTTGAAACTTCCACAGAGCCAAACTTCGGCAGGTTCAGTTGATCTGCGTTTCACCAGACAGCCTACAACGAAATGAAGTGAGTGTGGCAGCAACGTATAAAAAACGCGACCATCAGGACCAGAATTAGCGTAGCTCAACTTCGATTACAGTAGTGGCCGCGCGTAAAGAGCGTAACATCTTCCAAGGCTACATACGCCTGCAATCTACAACATACTCTCTATAAATAGCGTAACAGATGGACAAATTCACGGTCGAAGCGTTGACCACCCACGAAAATACGGTGCAGGGGCAAATGCGCGGGAGAAGACATCATCGCGCGCCATCCAAGCGTTTGCCCCGCTGTCCACACGAGCGGCGCCAGTTCACCCCCTGGTTTTTCACGCTCAATCAGAGCGCGAACGGACTTGAAGGGCAAGCAAAAAGAAAAAAAAAAACAATGGTGTATGCGAGAAGAAAACAAGGAAACAAAGAAGTCAGGCGGGATGAGTGTACGGGTCTTGTATAAGCCGCCGCACGCGGACCAAAGAGAGAACAAAGAGAGATGTCTCGCAGCAAACAGACACTGACCATCACTCAGACGGTTAAGTCAACCGAAGGGGAACGAAAGATAAACGGGCCAACACGAGTGACGTACTCGTCGCATTAAGCGAAGAACAAAGAAGAAAACCAAAGAGGGCGTTGAAACAAAAAAAAAAGAAACGAACAGAGGACACATGCGAGAGGAGAGCAGGGGAGACAAGGCTGTTTCACTATTCACCCTCTACAAAAACTAAAGCAAGAAAGAAAAGGTGAAACAAAAAAAAACAGTGCGCTCAGATACGGACATACAGAAACGACTGGAGCCGGGAGCTTCACACGAGGCGAGGCCAATAAGCTATTAAAGAAGGCAAAACGAAGCGGATATAATGGTGGGAGCACATGGACTAAAGTAACAGAGGGGCCGGGAAGAAAAAAAAGTATAAATACAACAAAGTGGGGAAGTTAGGAAGCAACGCGGCGCGGCAGAGCGGTACCCGGATGAGAGATTGGCGCCTACCGACTGTCTTTGTGGGGACAAGCCCGATAGGGGAAAAAAAGGTGGATCGGGATAGGGATGCAGACACGGGTAGTGATGCAGTCACAAACAGAGGAACGCCTCAAAAACAAACAAAAACAAAAAGCGTTTCGCAAAATATTAAAAAAGAACGAACTGCAAAGACGAAAACCAACGGTCAGTTACAGGTCACTCGCGCTCGCATGCGCTGGACGGGCCCATCTGCCAACCAGCATGCCTCCTCAGTGCCAGCTAATCGGGGGAATATGAGAAGGAAAATGACCGTCCCTGTCCTCTCTATCGCCCGAAACGGTGAAACATGCGGTCGTGGGGCTCCCGGCTGTTGCAACTATGGCACCGCTTACCCCGCAACAGCGCAAGCGCACGATTTACCGCTCGCTTTTGCTTCAGAGCGTCCGCAACTCACCGTCTTCCATATCGTCTCTGTGCCACCTCCTTACCCTCATCTCCCGCAACACCACAGCAGACACTTCGCTGCGCTCCTTTTGCTTTTTTTTATTTAGCGCTAGTTCCCCGTTGTTTCGGCGCCACAATCAGCAGCCTAGGCGACTACACTGCAGCCTCTTGATGCACCCTGTGTGCCCAAGTCAGCTCGCTGTATGTGTTCAGGTTTGGTAACACAAGGTAAAAGAATAACAACGCATATAATCAATACGTGTTATATCAAACACGCAAAGAAGAAAGGCGCAGAATATAAATGTCAATCGAAAGAGAAGCAGTCATCAAGTACAAAAGAAATACTTAATGCCTGGGCCCGAACTAAAGGAATAATAGCCTCACCGCGGTGGTCTATTGGCTAAGGTACTCGGCTGGTGACCCGCAGGTCGCGGGATCGAATCCTGGCTGCAGCAGCTGCATTTCCGGTGCAGGCGGAAATGTAGGCTTGTGTGCTCAGATTTGGGCGCACGATAAAGAACCCCAGGTGGTCAAAATTTTCAGAGCCCTCCACTACGACGTCTTTCATAATCATATGGTGGTTTTGGGACGTTAACCCCCACATATCAGTTAATCTAAATAAATAATAGACACCGTACCTCAACTCAAACAACGGAGACGCTAACTAGCGTAGGAAGGTATGTCATAATGACAAATAGAGGGAGAGTACACGCAATGTGAAGAATGCCTACATATTCCTAAAATATTATCGTATATTTTTCATTACCGGTTCAAGCGCAGACAAAGAGGTGTACCGCAATAATACTCGCAGCTGAACGGCCCCGACATTTGAAGCATGCTTAGAACCCGGTATTGAAAATTGTGCAAGGTCATCATGTCTCTTTTTTTCCTACGCATCCGATTCCGCGAAGCCAAGTGAAACTACTCGTAATATGGATAAAGCACGGGGGGATGCGAACGGAGAGTCTAATTAAAAATTGGTAAAGTTTACGATCGGGCGAATACGAACCGATCTACAAGACGAATTCATTTTTAGAAAATTTCCAAGGAACCTCATTAGCCTGCTTGGCTTTTTCTTCTTTCTTTTTTCTTCTGTGTGCAGTGGGGAACTTCAGAGCGTGATCTAGAAATTCGCATATTTTTTGTCTGGTTGTAGCGACACGATTTTCAGTCGTAGTGTTTAAGTCTACCGTTATTACCAGAAGTCGAAAGTTTTTTTTCTTTTTTTCACAAAAAAAGTTAAAGGGACAAGTAAAAAAGGGTTCGCACCAACGAACACAATACCCACCGCACACAATAAAACAAGTCGAAAAAAAAAAAGCTGGGAAAACAGTTTTATTGTGAGTACCTGCAATATGCTTTCTCCTCAAAAAGACCATTATAACGGTGAAGCATCCTCTACAGGAGGAAATGCGACAGAGTCGACGAGGAGGCCGGTTTCGCAACGTGAGCAAGTAGGACATCGGGGTTCGACGTCTACGAATACTGCAGACCAAACACCGTGGCATTGAAGTACGCAGCCTCAGCCTTACCTACGAAGTCCGCGTATTTCGGCTACGACAAGTGCCCGAGTATCCGTGGCGTATGGGCGCCTAGAAATAGTCGATGCACTAAAACAAAAAAAAAAGGGGGGGGGGGGACCCTTAAGTTTTGCCTTTTAGAGGTCAACGCGATAGCGATGTCCTGTCCCTAGTGGTACTTAAAACACTTAGTCTATGATTTTTTTTTTGAACGCGTTATGTACCCATTACGTGGCCTTAAAAAATAGGCGCAGTAACGTGTGTGCCCATCGTAGTGGGTGAGCGGTTTTAAATGGTGAAGTCATATGATAACCACATGTTCTGACTCCCGATTGCGATTTAACACTTTCACCACGCGGTATTGCTGCAACATTTCATGTTGTATTGTGAAGAATGTATACCGGGCTGGCGTGTTTGTAAAGCAAGAAAGTTACTTTCCCTGCATTTTTAAACAGAGGAACTTATTTTCACTGCATTCACAAGCAGTGAAAATATGCCTGTATGGTTGAACACCGGCTTTCCACGCGAACGACCCGAGTTCCATCCCCGCATGGATCCGTAATTTTTTTTATTCATTACTCGCTTTTTTGATATTTTTTTTTTACTTTTAGTCACGCATAGTATGATTTTCCACTCACAACCAACGACGTCGGCGCCGGAATTTCTGCAAAACGAGCTCGTCAAGGCTATAACGTTAAAATAGAAAGGAAATAGAGTTTTGTTTTACAATAGGCAATTCGCAACACTTCCAGCTTTGAGCAGCCAACAAAAGGCATTTAACATGCCAGACGTAAGTTCTGGCATCACTTAATGCTTCATCATGAACGGTGCAAAAATTTATGAACGCCTAGACCCATTTAACATCTCGCTTGCGCGGTATCTTTATAAAAAGGGCCTTCATGTCTGCACTCAGTTCATTCGAACATCATGTTGAGAGCAATTCAAGTTCTCGTCCAAGCGGCATTTCGGAGCCTCCTTCGGTTACGAAACAGCATTGCGCGGGTTCGCGAAAATTAGAAATGAAATTTCGGCTTATTACACGCGCGAAAACTGCGATACGAGGCACGCTGTGGTGCCGAAACTCCGTGCTGGTTTTGACGATCTGAGGATTTTTCCAATTTGCGTCTAAAGTCATGTTGATATAAAGAAAATCATTGAACATGCGGTGTCACTTGAGCCATTGCAAGGCAGTAAATGTCTTGAGTTGCTGCCTCGAAACAGACAAGACCGCTGGTCAAATCAATGGCTCCGGCGATCTTATGTTAAATTCTTGAAGTCATGTTCAAAAATTTCTCATCTTCTTAAGCTTTCATCTGCCCCCTGGAAGTCTAACCCCCGTATTCACAAATGATCCTCGACTCGACCTTCACCTTTCACTTGAAAGAGTTGAGCACTGCGCCACTGCTCTGCTGAAAATGACGCTGCGCTACTCAAGAATAGCAGCAAGTTATCACTGATATGCAGTGTCTTGCCCTGCCTAAAGATGGCGCATCCATCAGCTTTCTCAAGTGAAGGTGGAGCGTTGAGTGAAGGGGCAATATGGGTAAGTATGTTTGCATTCTTGCACTGTATTACGTCGGTGTTCTGGCACAATCAACGCATCCACCACGGCCAGAAGTCAAACCCGCATGCTAGAGCACTGGAGCGCGATATCATGCCCTTGTGCGCTACACCACGGGTAGCTCTGCGAAACCTAACCGAACCAGCACATGACGAAAAACCAGAATCCGCGCCATGCAAAGCACCGAAGTTAAAGCGAACGATAAGGGCACACACGACAAAGCTGCACTTTCCAATGATACGACAGAAGAAGACAACGAAAGCCAAAGAAACCCTAGAGATAGGGAACAACTTGCGCGGACGGCAGGCCGCGAGCGCGACTGGGAAACGTTCCGAGGACCGGCGTCAATAAGGACGACGGTGATTCGACAGGGGAATTCCCTTTTAATTGGGCGAACGTCGTCGGTGGCCCGTCCCGGAAACAATAAGTGACAGTGACGTGAGGCTAGCGCGGAACGCCGGCGCTATACCCTCGAAAGACACACGGTGCCACACACACATAAAGAACAGCCCGCGACACGACAGGTCGCAATCAGACGGGGAAAGCTACTTCCTGCCGTTACACGAGATAAAAGAAGAAAGGGACAAAGATAAAGGTAAAAAGGTGATGAGATGGGAAGATTGGGGAAAACGATTTTCGTGTTCCCGATGACGTGGTTTTTTTTTTCTTCGGTGCTTACACGCTCTCGGACTGATTTTACACGGCCGTTTATTTTCTTCTCGGAAAGCGCGCGCACTGCTACGTGGGAACAGTCGACTGGGGAGCATGATCTGGGAAATCTGTTAGGATGGTTGTCGCTTATGTCACGTTCGGTCGGGTCACGTCAATGGTCACGGCAGACCGGCAAGTTCGGACTGAATGGGTTGTTAGGAAGGGTTACAGCTAACGCAAGAAAGAAGGAAAAGAAAGGAAACTGCGTAAAAAGAACCAGTAGTGAAAGACTCGAAAGGCCGCCAAAAAACCATGTTAGCAGTCCTGGCGGAAAGAACTAGAGTGCGCTTCAGCTTCACCGAAGCGAAATCATATTGCAAGTCCAATGAAGTTTTAAATAAATCACTCAATCACTCAATCAATCAATCAATCGATCAATCATCTTAGCCCTTATCGTGTCCTCACTACATCGAGTTTTGGTTCGCCAAAGACTCGCAGCGAGAGACGTGCCCAAGCGCACAAAGCTGGAAAATACAACAACAAAACAAGAAAGACACGAAGAAGCAATCTTATAGCGCCGCACTGCATGAACACGTATGTCATTAAATTGCATTTGATGACAAAGTGGTATGTAAATTATTACAAACAAAATGAGCGCGTCTAATGGAACTCTTCACCACTAGGAATTTTTTTTTTCTGATTGTGGCGAAAATGAGAGCATCTTTGCTGACATCGGCGCAAACAAGTATGCTTCTGCCGTTCTGTCCTACCGCTAGCGTAACCCGACAGCGATGTTGTCAATCTACTGGCAGGACAAGATATCCTCGCAGGTAGGCTCATTTTGCTTAATAACAAATGTGTATAGCTTGTAATTGTATTTTACGCACTTGAGGCAGATCAGGGTTGCACCAAAGAGCAATTTTAGGTTCCTTTTTTTTTTTCATACGCGTTCAAGGAGGCGCCCGGTGGCGCTGCTGGCGGCGCGTTCGCTTTGCCTGTCTACGGTGGAGAAAAACACGAGCGCTGCCGTACGGTGGAAATCATTAACGAACAAAAAGAAAAAAAAAACGTTTTCGGCGTACAGCAGCGCGATTGACTTCAGGGAATCAGCTAAACATCACTGAAAAACAGCAGAGGCCTTCTCTTCGTTTGTGAACCACTACCGTTTGTTTAACAACACCGGCGTGCCAATGCTGCCGGCACAGACGAACTTTTCGGCTCGACTGCGATGATTTCTTGGGCTAACTAAACAAAGCTAGAGTAACTGTGGGAATAATAATACTGTACTTGACAATTTGCGTGCTTGAAAAGACCACTACGGCATTTATTTGTCTCACCGGAAAACAAAACTCCATGAAACGTACAAAAACTGTACACGGTGTCAGCTCTTTACTTTCACTGACACTACCATCGCCATCGCCCACGCCAAACAGTGTTGTAGACATTCATCTCACCACTGTAGGAATACCGAACGCAGATCGAAAAACTCTGTTTTTTAAGAGCTTCTACTCCCTTTCCAGAGTACCACTGCAAAGTTGGACATTTCAGGCGGTACGCTTTCCAATGCGATTTAAAACACAAAACAGATGAAGAAAGCTAGACAGTCTTTTTAACATAAGCGAATTAATACGGTAAGTCGTGCGAGTTGCGCATTGCAAACGAAAATCATTTAAGTGCATGAAGGTAAACGAAATCGCAAGAAGCGTGAAGCAGTGCAGAAATTGAATGTAAACATCTACTGGGCGATACAGTCGTTGCCCGCTTTAAAAAAAGAGAAAAAAACCACCACAAATAATACCAAAATTTGTACAGCAAGGGAGCCATAAAAAAAGAGCAATCAATGTATATGTAGGGTCCTGGCGACTGCGTCCAGAGGAATAAGAAAACAATTAACAAATGAATGCCATAACGAAAAAGACAGCACGGCATTTCTCCAGTCTCCCACAAAACGGCCACATATGTAAAAAAAAAAAAACTACCCAGCACTCCACTTACTGGAACCCGAGGCAGTTTCTTTAAGAACAATAAGTGCGCGTAATGTATGAACATCACCGGTTGTAAATCAAATACCAAGCTCAGCGGCAACGAATAGCAACAAAGTATATTTCCTGGAAAGCAGAGGCGGCTTCACGCGTTAATAACATTTATTTATTGTATCAGTGCCATTGCGGCGCTATTACGAAGCAGACTATGGCGAGAACATTCGCAGCATCAAAAGGCTGTACGATAAAGTATACGGAACGATGCCAGCGACAACGACAATACCGAACAACAATGAAGGAAATGGGCCGACACCTAGACATGCCGCGCAATATCTGAAGGCAAGCGCGCCAAATTTCGACTCAGTTTGGCAATCCAGAAACGCAATGCCGAACTTTATAGCAGATAAGGGACAACGCACGTTTCTTCAGAGATAGCGAGGCGCTGCCTCGAAAGAAATGGCCGTTTCGAAAAGCCTCGACTAAGTTCTACCATCTTTCACGACCTATTACGAGGCATCTCGCCCAAAAAACAATCATCACGCAATCACCATAAAGTGCACCACTAACACAAACTGGACAACTTTGAAAGGCGCGAAACCACCGTAATCGGTCAGAACAAGGCGAAACAAGGCCATTTATCGTCGCCCTTATCGGCCGTCCGGCCGCTAACTCCAACACTGACAATACGTCGCTGAAACGGGAGTATCTCGGTCCTAGAGGACAGCGCTGACGCAATCCGATTCCCGTTGCGAAGCTGCCATCGCCGCCAAATGCTTACGTACCTAGGTACACGCCTAACCCACTTTCTCTAAAAGCCTTACCTTCGATTGCGTCACGCCGAGAGAATTCGAGAGAACCGCAGAGAGGTGCACTCCAATAAGGTTGCCACAGTGAAAGCGCCGCGCGCCTGTGTTTGTCGGTGCGCGCGTCGAGGTATGTCGCAACCAACGCCACGCTCCGCGTAACGTAATCTTCGAATTCTTCGAAATGCCCGCGAGAACGTTAAACAACGCGTCCGTTTTCGCAACTTCCTCGCGACTCGGTTGCATCGAAAGTCCGCGCTCCGCAAAGTGCAGCTACGACTTATTGAGATGTATAGAGAGACGAATGAGGTAGGGAAAGCAAGGAGGGAATGAAGAAAAAAAAATTAAGAGATGGAGGAAATCATAGAATTTTTAAAGGATGAAAACAAAAGAAAGAAAGAAAGAAAGAAAGAAAGAAAGAAAGAAAGAAAGAGAAAGAAAGAGACAGAATAGGCAGTGACGTTAGCCAAAAATCACGGCATATCCACGAAGCGAATGGTGATGAGTGGGCGAAGCAGTGGCACCATTCGGTGTTACCGTGACATCAACCGTGACATTGACCACTCCGGCATCAACATGAGTGACAAAACGGTGTAGTCACATACAATGATAAATTGCATGTTGCGTCGAGTTGTGAATTTTACTTCGCCTTCATTATTACTGCTTTTTGGTATTGGATCTAGCCTTAAGTTGGCAAAGTCGAGGTCTTCGCATTTTCTCCTGAACCTGCACTTCGTCCTGCCGCGTTTGTATAACTAGACCGTCGGGGTGCGCGCGTGAATCAGCGTTCGCGGACGCCTCTATGAATCCATGTCCAAGGTCAGCAGGCTCTCGACCATTCGCAAAGCTTGTGGCCTACGTCGGCCCACAACACTTCTGTGATCGTCATCGTCCTTGTCATCATCGTCATTAGCGTCAGTGTATAGTGGGTATTTCGCATGTCCATGGCGTTGTTGTGTGGCAAAGCCAAACAACAACGCCACCACCAAAGAACAAGCTTCGATCATAAGTAATTTTGCCCCTAAAAAAGGCGTCTTATGGGCTAGCCCATCCTTGCAGAAAGGGAAAGGTGAACAGAGGTATAAGAGAGGGGGAACGAAATGTACAGTAAAGTGACGCACGCTTGCGTGAATAACTTAATCAAAGCAGTTCGCAAAGCACAGTTATCCTTTGAAAAAAAAAGGGGGGGGGGGAGAACATGAGTGCATTCAATGCCCCGCGGGCCAGCGAGAAATGGGGTCATTGTTTGGTAGCACCTGTATGGAAGAGATGGTTTGTTACCCGACATCAAAGCTGCCACCCGTCCTCACGCTGACTCTATATCGTCGTCGGAACGAGTTTAGCAGTCACCATATTTGCACCTAGCCTTTCCTTCGACTGAATAGATCCCTTCTTCATTTCAGTGACAGGGCGACTGCTCTCGCTTTTCAAATCCCCAGTTCCTTACTAACACCCGAGTCGCGCTTGTCCTACTTTGGTCGGTCGCGGTAACACCTTTTCCGTTTCCCTAAATCCTCTTTGTATACTTTGTTTTGGCGGCGACAGCAAACACGAACGCGCGACACAGAGACGCCGCCACCACCCGAGAAGGATACAGCAACGATCTGAAACGAACCTCTCGCTAGAATCGAAGATACGGCCAAGCAATACAGCGGGCCATCGTGGCCATCGTAGAAAAAAAGGGGGGGGGAGGGAGGATTACGTGCCGAAAACATATGGCGTTTGGGGATTGACGTTGGCAGCTAGCTCACCCCACCCCCCACTCCTCCCTTTATTTCTTCCCGGCTTGTCTCGCCGAGAAAGTCAAAGCCAAGCCGAGCGGAAGCCGACGGGCGGCCAAGCCAGCGAGACGACAACGCCTTCTTTCGTTCGTGCGTCGATGCGCGACGTCGTACGTGTCGTCGCGAACGAGCCTTGATGTGATGCTGGAAGAAGAAGAGGAGGAGGATGAGAACGAAACTGTAATAAATCCGGGCAGCCACCGGGGAGCTGGGCGCCACTCTGTCACGCCGACGCGTGGGGGCAACGGGGTCACAATGTACGAGAGCAGCGCGTAGACAGCGCCGAGAAATAACAAGGCCTGCTGCGAGGGGCTGTTTACGAAAGAACTTTCGAATTCGTATGGGAGAATCACGTTTTTTTTAAATATCTCCCTCTACGTCAACCTTGCGGATCAAAGGGCTTTGTTGCGCTAACGCGGGCGCTCCGAGATAACGGATAACCTTTGTGACCGATAACCTTGTTAGGAACGTGAGTAAAGATTAACCCCCCCCCCTCGCTTTGTTTTTGTTTTATTTTTATTGAACGACCTCGAGAAATACGGTGATGTGTGTACGAGATTAGACAAGAAATGCGGAAAAGGAGTTCTCGGCCATGAATTAGACAGATTACAAGATCGCCGTAACGATAAAGAGACAAAGTAGGAAAGTGTCAAAGAGTAAAAAGTAAACAGCAGCTAGTTACAAGGGTAATTAAATATTCATGGGGTTTAACGTGTCAAATCCACGATATGGTTATAAGGGACGCTGTGGATCGAGGGCTCCGGAAGTTTAGACTGCACGGGGTTCTTTACCAAGCTCCTATACTTAAGTACACGGTTCTCAAGAATCTTCATTTCCGTCGAAAATACAGCCGTCACGGCCGGGATTCGATCCCGCGACCTTAAAGACAGCAGTCGTGACAGTTGCCAAGAGGCACACCGAGCTGAGCGAAGAAGGGAGAAGCCGATGAAGAAACCACAGCGGCAGAAGTGTTTTCTTCCACTAGTAAGAACTCGTAAAAGAAGAACTTGTAAAAACACATATTTTTTTTACTTCTCGCACGAAAATTAAGGTCTAGAAGAATTGGGTAATAATAACAACGACTACATCACGAAATTGTGAGATATTCCAAGCAACAACGAATAATGACGTGGAGAACGCGTATCACGAAGTTGTAATTATTTATTAAAATTTGTCATTGCCACGAACTCGTGATAATGAAGCCGAAGAAAGGACAGTTACAATTAAGAAGAATTCATTCAGAATTATGGCAGCAATCACGAAGTTGCACGGTATGAGGTTATGAGAAAACGCAAAATAGGACCGACCAGACATTTTTTACCTTCCTGCCCTTTCCATAGTAGCCCGCACCCGCGTATTTCCAAAGAGGAACAATAAAGAAAGAGAACAAGGAAAAAGCACGTGCAACTATACCGAACGCAATTTTAACTCGCTAATCTCTGCTCAGAACAGGAAAGATTAACGAATTATAAGCACATCGCGTACGTTAGGTTTGTGCGCGATGTACGATGCCTTTTCGAGCGAGGCGCATCAGCGAAAAAGTCGCGTCGATTTAGTTGAGGGACGTATACGCCGGGAACGGAGAACAAGCGAAGCGTACAGGGATATAAGGGTGCTGCCTCCGTAAAGTTAGAGGTAGATGCTGCCGAAAAAAGAAAAAAAAACGGGATATAGGTGAAGCTTAAAAATCAGGTGGTGCAAAAAAAATGGTGGCTGCTCGCGCGCTTTAATGGCGAGCTAGCGCAACGCCGGAACGATAAGCGGATCAAGCGACTTTTTCACGGGGTTCCCTCTTGCCTTCCTTCTTTCTGGGATCTCGTCATTTTTTCGCATTTTTTATGCGCTGTATGTAGTTACTAAACCGTGTTTGTGGCGATACTATAAGGCATATAAGTACCCTGCTACTGCGTCTATAGTTCCTACAGCAAAATTAACACAGACAAATACAATGACTTATTCAATTTGGGAAAGTTATGACGGCTGCTTAATGCTGCATAAGGGTTGTGATCGCTTTAATTCGTGGATTAGTGACTAAAATGCCGAGTTGCAAAAAAAAATGTGTCACTGAAAGCAGTCGCAATCACCAGACGAATTAGCCTGCTTACAGCGACGAGCAGTTATAACACGCGGTGTGATCTCTGTGTCCCTCGCTTCCTGATGAAATTCTGATTTGCTCCTAACGTGTTGATTGATTGATTGATTAATTGATTGATTGATTGATTGATTGATTGATATGTGGAGTGCAACGTCCCAAAACCACGGTATGATTATGAGAGACACCGCAGTGGAGGACTCCGGAAATTTCGACCACCTGGGGTTCTTTAACGTGCACCCAAATCTGAGCACACGGGCCTACAACATTTCCGCCTCCATCGGAAATGCAGCCGCCACAGCCGGGATGCTACTAACGTGTTGAAGACAGTCACCGGGCGAGGCGCGTGTACAGGTTACGCACGAAAGCCTCCTCTTCGGTCGAAGTTACAGATTTATCGGCGCGTAGGCTACGCCCAGCCGAAAGGCCGCCAGCACCCTCTACGATCACGTGACGACTGCAACAGCATCTTTGAAGTTGCCTCCGAGCATGACACATCGGGAAGCAGAACGTGGTCTGCAAAGGTGCCTCCGAGCATGTCCCACTGTGGAACGTGCGGGAGACTACCCGACGCACCGTGTTCGGAGGCAGATTTGAAGTTACTGTGCAAGTCGTCACGTGATGGTAGAGGGCGACGGCAAGCATTCGGCAGGGTGGAGCCTATACGAGCCGCGACAGCGCTACAAGCGCTTCAGTAGATCTACGGCACCTACCCTCGTTTACTACCATGAAATAGGGCTATACGTGCGGTTCAGGTTGAGAGGATGTTGAAAGAGAACAGAGCTGAGAGGCGCATTGTCGATGAGAGGAAAGAGGCGACGAAAATTCGCAGCGATGTTGAATTTCTCATTCAATGCACTCTTTTGATCGCATGAAACTTTGTGCTCATCGCTAGGATTTCTTTCTTCTTTATTTTTTCGGGTATAGTTCTTGGGCTTGCCTGGCACGACAAACACGAACGCTACTGCAAAGTACGTTCGCAAATAAACTCACGTAAAAAAAGAAGAAAAGAAAAAACAGTCACGCGTTACAATCAGCATGCAGATGTGTTGTTGCAACGACGGCAGATCCTATTAAAAGGCTGCGCAGCGGTGTTGGCATTCAGAGAGGGGATGGAGGGAAGGGAGGTTTGGGAAAGATGTGAATGTTCGGATTCAAACTTGAAGCCTGGCTAATGTGGAAGCTACGCGAAGCGAATCCAAGCAACGACACCAAAATATATATATATGTCCCATTGTAGCTGGTTTGAACTTAATAGAACTTACGGAACTTAAGAAAGTTTCTTTATCCATACATGTTTCATAGATTGTGCACTGATACCAACACACAGACACATACACGCAAGCAAGCAAGCATGCAAGCGCCTTCACCGTTATGCTTTCCGATCGAAGGATACTATCTCTATGCTACAAGCAATTTAGCGACGACGTACTACGCGTGCGCAGAAAGGCGTGCACGGCAGTCTTGCGTATGTCCTGTCTTCTCGTTCACTTTCCTTCCACCCGAATGACTAAGTAAACGCATTTGACGTTCTTAACGCAGTGTGCATAAGCGCGTGAACGAAGGTGTGTATAGGGGGGTCCGAGGGGAGGGAAGAATAGGAGGGTACACTTCTGAAGAAAATGCCGCTTGCTCGAGAAGCGTGAAATTGCCGCGAATTTCGCGCAGGGAAGATGTAGGCGGAGATCGACTCTGATTGTTTGCTCGAGGCAATATTTGCCGTTTGTAGACTCGCACCTGCAGTGTCACACCGGCTTCGTTCTGCCACGACAGCTGCAGAGGTCCGCGCTCGAACGACAAGCCATAATCTGCATTTTTTCTTGCCATTTATTTAGTCTAGCCTCTTTCGAACAACATTAAAAAAACTCTGGGTCCTATGATATACCACTGGAATTCACAAATAAAAGAGATAGATAGATAGATAGATAGATAGATAGATAGATAGATAGATAGATAGATAGATAGATAGATAGATAGATAGATAGATAGATAGATAGATAGATAGACAGACAGACAGACAGACAGACAGACAGACAGACAGACAGACAGACAGACAGACAGACAGACAGACAGACAGACAGACAGACAGACAGACAGACAGACAGACAGGCATTATCCATCAGGTGTCACCGGTTCTTAGCGGCTAATTTGTGAGTTTTCAGAGCTTGTGTCTTCGTGTTGGGAAGGTGTTTACGGGGGGGGGGGGGGTTATAGTACTTAAGTTCTTTTGAGCCATTCCCATAGTGAAGAGCACATTTTACAGGCTAAGCTAGACTGTATTCTTTTAATCACTTCTGTTTCTCGGAACTTGCTATTTTCCTTCAAGCAGTTCAGTGTACTTACTATAAGGTATAGCTTACGCTCAGCCACGGAAATATTAGAATATTAGACCAATGCAAGATTGATGTATATAATACATTAGAAAAAACCATCATTTCCTTCATCAAACGAAGACCGGCGAAACGCAAGCGTATTTCACAGTCATACAAGATGACGCATCGCAGGTATTGCCTTTTAGTCTAGTGGCAAGTAATCGACAATTCTAAATAATGAAAAAACGGGGGAGGGGAGGTTAAAGCTGACACTCCTTACAGAAAGAGGTTGCCGACGATAACAGGGCAAAAAGAATATATATTAATACACATTGCTCTTATCAGCGATGGAGGCGGCTTAGAACATGCTTGATTGTCTACTATATAAAGCATACGACTGCATATATCACATATAATTCCGAGAAACGAATAGGAGACGCTGCGAGGCTTAGCGACCTACTGAAAAGTATGCGAATGCGCATCTCGCGTGGTAATCCACTAAGAGTGTTGTGAGGAAACGTCACGAGGCCTAGCGATACACAGACATGCGTAAGACGGTTCGGAGGAGACAGTGGCGCCCTCGAACAAAAGTTCGCGGAGCGACGCATCGACGAACTCGGGCCGGGCTTCGCAGATAAGAACGTGTAAAAAGGTGGCAGTGTCTACGAAGTAACCAAAAGTAAACGCACCGCCTTCCCGCATCGATGGGACACGCGTAGCCAGACAAAAGCAGTGTCGCGATAAAACAAGGCAGTCCCCGTACTTGTACGTCACGAGAGAGGCTATACCCGGGCACCCAAAGCCGCCCCACCCCCCATCTATAGCCCGGAGAACCGGCGAAGAGCGCGTGCTATACAGAGCATGCAAATGAGCGGCCGCCCTTCACTGTGCATCCGGCGCCGAGACGCTGACGCGCACATTCTGCGATCGACGCAGAAGCGGACAGTCGGAAGCGGGAGAAGTGCGGAACCGGAAGCGGAAGTCGACATCCGGAATTGAGGAAAGGCCACCGCGGAAGAGAAGGGAAGGACGGAGAGATAGAGCGAGAGCGGAAGGGGGAGCACTTGTGAGGATCTGACATTGCGCAGCTTGCTTGAACTTGATGGTCTCACCAAGTTCTTTTGTTTTGTCCGGCTTCCTTTTGAAAGCCTTCTTCGCGTTCGTAGCTACGGAAAGAGAGAGAGGGAGGGAGAGAGGGACGCCTGGGAGCAGGGAGGAGGCAAAGTCAATGACGAAGCGTCAAGCTTTTCCACGGGCGTCTCTTTCACTGCAGAGTACGCGTGGCCATCTTCCTGCACTATAGACGGAGACAGGAACAGGAAGAGAGGAAGAGATATGTCTCTCTCCTCTTCCATCCAGTCCTAAAGGGTCCAAGTTCCGGGTCACATATCTCTTCGCGGCACCCGGCGCTCTCAACACTTGCTCGCTTCCTCTTGTTCGCTGTCGTCAAAATAGTTTTCGGCCGGCGACACATCCGAGGGTGTCTTACTTGGTGAGGACGCAATTTTTGAGTCTCTTTTCATTCTCTTGGTGTTCTTTTTCTCCGTCGAGTTCTGACGTGACGGGCGCCGGATCTCGGCGCTTTTGTGGTTCGACGCGGTACGCCTCGAACAACAAGAGTTAGTTCTAAGCAAACAAAGACAAGAAAGACGCCGTCCTGTACAACTAAATTTTCCCGGAAAGTCATATCTGCTGCTTCGGCGGAGTTCCTTATCAAGATTGTTTTATTTACTTCTAAAAACGTTTCCTAGCAATCGATACGTCGTCGCTGTCGACCTTAGGAACTATTGCAGGAAATTTCAGAACTGCGACATTTCTATCATCACGGTGTTTATTGATCAATGATTTTCCCCTATTGGTAAAACACCGTCTATACCAAATCAACTCAACCGTTGTGTTGAACTTGCCCAAAAACAACATTAATCCTGTTACATCGGGAGCTAACATCAAAAAACAGTAGTCAGTACAGGCTAAGCTTTGCCATCGCTCAACCAACGCTTACTGTCGTTCGGGCCAAAATACGACAGAACTAGACATCTACCATATAGAGTTACACATAAGACAACGCCAAATATTTTCAGCAACCTGTCAGTCTTGATTTAGTCGGTACTAACCAATGTAGAGAAAGTTAGGTGCACGTCTGAGATTAAAAACATTGTGGGGATTAAAGCGAGCGAAGCCGCAGGCGTGGGGCTGTGTTTGGCAAAACATGGTGGAGTCATTGTCCTGCAAGGGGAGTGTAGTCAGCAATTATGATGACGATTACGGTAAAATGATGTACACGACAATGCTAATCAGTGCTCACAGCGTACGAATAAACACGGTAGTTGAATTAGGCCAAACATATTCATCGTGCTCCGTATCATAACCTAAGCGGATTTTTTTTTTTTTCAAACAAGTCGATACTTCGGTTTTCTAACGAAGTCAATGCGTTGTTTTAAAAGTGATAGGCCGAAGCACAGTGATTGTATGTGCGTCTGTACGAATGGTCTGCGACGGGTGACAGCCTATAATAACCGCAAACGCGGTTAGGTAACCGTCGATCGACATGGCACCGAGGACATTTCGCGAAGCAACCGGCATGCAAATCAGTCTGATTTAGAGCAGCCCGAGGTCCTTCCCTAATGTAAACAGGCCGAGTTGCTATCGACGATATATGCCTCTGTAGAGACATATACATCGATTGCCCTCCTATACGAGGCCAATTGAACAGCACGCGTGGCAAGCTCGCGAAGTTATTCGGTAAACAAACGCCCGACAGACTCGTCGCACTGGGATCCGCCGATTCTCCGATCACCGTGTTTACGCAGCCTCTCAAAACAGCGGCGCTACACCGGCGCAAGCCCCTCACACGCCCGCGTTTGCGAATTACACACCAAAACATGAACCTGAAATGGACGAAGAATAGCGTTTGCTGAAATCGAGCGATAACGAACACCACCGCATGTACCTGGCGAGAAATACACTGCTACTCGATGCAAAAGTTGTATAGGCGGTTTAATTCGAAACCCGTGACAAACCGGCTGGTTGAGCATTTAATTTGGAATTAGTTGCGAAGTCTTGAACATACTAACTTGCTCGACGCTACGTCACACGGCGGTCACTGATTCAATGTATTGTATATATACTGGTTAATTGGGAAATTGCCCCTAGTTTAAAATGCAACGCAACACGACAATGTACACGTGAATAATTCGGGAACTGCTATAGAACAAATTTGATGGCAACATCATAAATAAAACGCAGCAAGAAGCCAAGGCAAACACTGGTGAATCAAGCTGTTTTTTTTTTTTCGCGGAGCTTGAATACTTGTTACTTATATGGATTAAGAATACGATGACCTTTGTTCTGTTCAAGAAAAACGCAGAATGAGAGCGGGATGAAAAGGTAGACTTCGCCGACGGCGGGAAACAAACCCGCAACCTCCGTATAAAGCACTTGTAGAGTTCGCGCTGGCGTGTGCATCGAACACGCATCATTCGGAGGCTCTGGGTTCGACTCCCACTCGTCGTAAAGTTGTGTTCCGATCTTCAGCGGAATGCACTGTCAGTTCACCCATATCAGCGTTCGAAATCAAGGCTTGCACAAATATAACCCCATTATATATCATTTACACATTTATACATACAAACGATGAAGCCTGGAATAGACAAATGCTTATTAACTCATTTACTTTGCACACTGATCCATTCCCCTCGTAAAAGTGTTCTTAGATAGAGCGGTTGTCCTTTTTACAGTATGTTTTGACAGAATCGCTCTTTCTGGAAACTAACGCTGAAAAATCAGCCAATTCCTCTTTTGTGCCTCAAGTACTTTTCCATATATCTATCACGCTGACAACCTCGGTTGCTGTTGCACTCAAAACAATTCAGACACGCTATTTCCCAATAGTATAAACACGAAAACAAGTTCTCGATCCGTAAGTTTCGCTTCATAGCGTAGCTGCGGACACTCGGTCAGTGTAAAGGCGGCCGCACGTTCTAAGGACAGGTGGCTGAACGGGCACCATTTTCCCAGGGACAGAAAGACTTCCCCACGCCATCGCAACGAGCGAAATCACACGAAAATATAAAAAAACTACTGCGGTGCAGTTCCTCGAGACACGCTATCCCCAGCCTCGCGCTGCAGCCCCGTGCGATATTTCTGACCACCGTTGCGTTTCCCTCTATGGACTTCATATACCAACCGGGCTTTTCATTCTTTGCTCGTGTTTTCGCAAAGTATATAGTTCACCGTGCAAGGTACCCCGAAGCGAAAAGCCGCGAATCGTATCGATCGGTTTACATGGCAGAGAGTATACTGCCCTGCGCTTGTTCCGGTAGCTCGAACGCACCAAGTTGCAGTGTCCCTTTTACGAGGCAGATGTTTTTATGCGGGTCGTTTCAAAGGACAATGCCCGTTTTAAAGCCCCTTACACCAGCACACTGTAACGGGGGGAAACGATAAGCGATGCCCGATTTATGATCGAGACAGGACGAATGTAAGTGAAGGTTAAGCACGGCCGGTTTCACATTAAACTCCGGTTCCCACTTCCGGTGTCTTCGTTCGAAATACGACGCGGAATTTCGACGTTAAAAATGCAACGTTATCTTCGTCCGGTCTGAACTCTGTCATTAAGCTGTCTCACAAAAGTTATCCATGGTTATTTTTTATGATTACATGAATAATAATATTATTATTAATAATAATTAGAAGAAAACGAAGAACTCTGGGTAACCTTAACTGGAACTGTTCGTGTTTGCATTGTCAGGAACGTTGCTACAGGCTGAAGTAACAAAACCAACAACGCGCCACAACAATTTTCGCGTAATGCACCTGGACCCTGACCAGCGGTAACTGAGCAATGAAAATAATGCAAAACAGCGCCAGGTAAATAAATAATAAAACAAGCTCACCTAAGAGTAGCTCTGAAAAAAGAACGCATAAGAACTTCTGCCATGCAATTGAGCAGAACAAAAAACGAGATGGGAGGAGGGGGGGGGTGCCTACTTGCCATAGGAAGGAAAGCAGCAGATGTTAAGGGTGGGAAAATAAACAACAAAAGAAAGAGAGACGTCCATGCAGCCGGCCCGTCACCGCAGACGTCTGCGGTTGGCAGATGGAGCGAACGGACGCGCAACGGGGGCGCGCGTGTCGGGTCACGTGCCAAGTCACGTGACGTGGCCACCCCTGGTTCGCACCGCGTGATCGTGACACGCGATTGGCGCTCGCAGCTCAAACGCAGGCCTGTACGCACGTGCGTTACGTCGTCACCCCAGGTGAGTGCGTCAGCGAGAATTCGCTAAAGAACAAAGGAATATGCAGAGATAGCGGGTTGGAACTGAAGCACGTACTCACAATAAAAATGATAAAAAAAGAACGCGAAATACGTACACGTTTCTAGATGGTCAGAAACCTATGGAAAACATTTGTAACAGCGTATTCGAGAGAATCATCATGTTGGACACATTCATAAGCGAAGGGCGATCTCAATCAACACTCACGAAGTAACAATATAAAGAAATAGATTCAGCACTCCGGAGGGAACACCAACTTCAATGGAAGGAACATATATGTGTGCCACAGGGGTTGCGAAATAGTAGATTGCGGTACTTGGAGTGTCCAATAGATAGACGCACGGACGGACAGACAGACTAGCAGACACACGGATGGATGGATGGACAGACGCATGGACAGACTGACGGACACATGGATGGACGCGCGGATGGCCACACGGACGGACGGAAGCAAGAACGAATGGACGAACAGAAGCGCGGACGGGCTCACAAACGCTTCACTTAACTCATCATCATTCACTCCGTGGATACGTTGTGATTTTTTTTTTCAAATAGCGAAAGATAGTGGATAATTATTGGACCAGTTTACTTCCTGCACGAAGATACACTTGGTATTGATCATGTTGCAACCTTTATTGTAATATATTTTACATTAGTGTGTACAGCCACGGCCACGTCTGTGTAGAGCACGCGAGGAGACGGTCTTCGCTCTACGGGGCGAAACCTGGAGGCAGTTTCGGGCTCTAATGTGGTCAGCCTGACAGCTAACTAGGCCGCACATGCTTCTGATACAGCATTTCAGGGCCCGTTTAGATATATACAGTCCTACATATGTATACCGGCTCCGAAGTGCTGTATCAGAAACATATCATTTTTTTTATTTGCACCAATCAAGAGTAAATGGGTAGCCGTCGCCAAGTAACGGTGACAAAAACTCTTTTGTTTATTTTCTATTTCAATAAAAAAAAAAACTTCAGAGCCCGAAACTTCCTCGAGGTTCCGCCCCGCATGCAGAGCGAAAACCAGCTCCTCGGCGTGCTCTACACAGAGGTTTCCGCGGCTGTACAAGAGAACCATGAGCGACAGCGGTATCACAATTACACTAGCAGCTACACAGAAGACCGTGGACGGAGGGACGCCCACCGCCGCGCACAACTGGTAGTGTGCCGCACGCGCCTGCGAAAGTTGCGGATTCGAATCCGGCGCACCAAAACTGTTCGTCTCGTCCGCTATCACTATCCCTCATCTGATATTTGCTATGCTTCAATTAAAAATTCTGAATAACAGAACCTGCGCTTTTCTTACGTTTATTATTATTCGTTGCTATTATTATATATAGTTAGGTATGTCTAACAAGAAATAAAAACAAAAAGTATTCTGGATAGATCTTGTTTCTTTCATCTAGCTGTTCTTTATGCGTTTTTGCGAGCATGAATCGTTTTTTTTCTTGTTTGTTTTCTTTTTATTTACGCATAAGGAGGATGTTTTAAATATTTATTCTTGTATTGACCCATTTTGCCAATACAAGTAACGGTACCTTCAGATAAGTCCAGCATCACGATAAACGATTCAAGTCTGAAAGCTTTTCGTGATCAACGGACTCTTGTTGCGAATGCTCGACCAGTTCTGTGAGTGCGGAACCACGCCGCCATCTCGTGGATGCTATTGACTGGAACAACGAAACGGAAAACGGAACACGCGGGACAAATTGCGGGCCTTCTAGCTCTCATTAGCAAATCACCCGTCATCTCAAACGCCGAAGTGACGGTCACGCAGAAGAAAAAATAAAAGCGGTGCGTGTAACGCATGAGAGCGCTTCACTCCCATATCAAGAACCGTCAGACGCTGCATACGACGATAAACGTGCGACGACGTCCACGGACTTTCGTGTACACGAAACAAAGCAACGAACGGAAAGGCGAGGTCGATGTCGCGCGAACAATGAGCGACGCGCGACCTGGCGCGGACGTATCGACTGACGTCATCGATCGGTGGCCGGAATTAGACACCACGGCTCGCGGCTCGGCTTTCTGGCTTTGAATCGGCCTGCGGGATTTTTTCTGGTTTCACAAAACAGCTAATTTATGTATTTATTTCATCATCATCATCATCAGCCTGACTAAGTCCACTGCAGGACAAAGGCATCTCCCATGTTCCGTCAGTTAACCCGGTCCTGTGCTTGCTGCTGCCAATTTATACCCGCAAACTTCTTAATCTCATCTGCCCACCTAACCTTCTGTCTCCCCCTAACCCGCTTCCCTTCTCTGGGAATCCAGTCAGTTACCATTAATGACCAGCAGTTATCCTGTCTACGCGCTACATGCCCTGCCCATGTCCATTTCTTCTTCTTGATTTCAGCTATGATATCCTTAACCCCCGTTTGTTCCATAATCCACTCTGCTCTCTTCTTGTCTCTTAAGGTTACACCTACCATTTTTCTTTCCGTTGCTCGCTGCGTCGTCCTCAATTTAAGCTGAACCCTCTTTGTAAGTCTCCAGGTTTCTGCTCCGTAGCTAAGTAACGGCAAGATACAGATGTTATATACCTTCCCCTCTTGAGGGATAGTGGCAATCTACCTGTCATTATTTGAGAGTGCTTGCCGAATGTGCTCCACCCCATTCTTATTCTTCTAGTTACTTCAATCTCGTGGTTAGGCTCTGCGGTTATTACCTGCCTTAAGTAGACATAGTCTTTTACAACTTCAAGTGCACTATTACCTATCTCGAAGCGCTGCTCCTTGCCGAGGTTGTTGACATCAGATCTGCTGAAAGATGGAGGACAGATTGTGTTAGAAAAACTAGCCACCCTGTTTACGAGGTGTCTCCTGACGGGAAGAGTACCAGAGTCTTGGAAGAACGCTAACATCATCTTAATACATAAGAAAGGACATGACAAGGACTTGAAGAATTACAGGCCGATCAGCTTGCTCTCTGTAGTATACAAGCTATTTATTTATTTACTTACTTACAAATGCTGCGGACGAAAAGTCCAAGCAGGGTGAGCGAAAATACATACCAATACCTAATTGCGATGTCGAGATGCACAACCTGCACTCTAAGCCGAAAAGCACTAAGGTGGGGGGTCCTTTAGGGGACTAAATGGGCTGCCACAGATTTTGAACCAATTTTGGACCAACTAAGCGAGCAACTGCAAGGGTTCAACTGTTACCTTCTTGCACTTACTCCACTTGGTTTAAATTTTGGTCCTCGTAGAATGCTCCAGTAGGGCTAACGGTTGAACCATCTGGACAAATCTCTGCACTTGTGGAGTAAACTTTACATTTATTCCAATTTAACCAACCCTGAAGAACGCAGTATATTGGTCATGCAACACACGCGCATAGAATTTCGCTTATATTCGGCCCGCCCGTGCCGGCATGGTGGAAACGCGAGGGCGCTTGCTGTTTGCACTGACTGTGCGTTGTACACTGTCGTTCTTTATGAAAGGGAACACGCGAACTCGTGACCTGCGCTCTGCGGCGGCTGCCTACAGCGCCATCAACCGACAAGTAAAGAAAGCACGTTCGCCTTTCACGTCATCTATGGCCAAGCAAGATAACGAGTCATGGCCGGTATACAAGCGCTGCTAGATTACGTTCCCTGATCGCTCGCACGGTGAGTGATATCGGGCGATTACTGCAGCTTGCGCCGTGGTCGCGAACAACGTTTGAGATGTTGGCAGTGGACTACGCAGTGCAGGCGTGAGCAGACTGAGAGTGCAATCTAGCAGCGCTTGTCTACCGGCCATAACTCATTACTTTTTTCGGGCACAGATGACGCTGAAAGCGAACGTGTTTCCTTTTGCTGTCGGTTGATAGCGCTGTAGGCAGCCGCCGCAGAGCGCAGGTGACGAGTTCGCGTGTTCCCTTTCATAAAGGACGACAGTGTACTTGCCTGTCATAACATCTTCTATCCGTTTCATAGTGCTTCGCTTTTACTGTGGCGTATAGCCGATATAACTCGTCCTCGTGATAGCCGAGCGCGCCGAGCATTGCAGTGCGGCATCGACAGAAGGCGACCGCGGCGCAGTTACTCTCCCCGTTGGTCCCTTCATTGCCGGGCGCTTGCGCATGACACCCAGTATCACGTATTTAGTCCCTTTTGGACGAACCGTTCATCCATTGGTTCAACGACTGTAGTTAGTCCAACTTTGCCGAATTTCGGCTTAGAGTGCATCGTTTCTGCCACAAAAAAAAATGAATAACCACCTGTCAACGGAAGACAAGAACTTGTGACAGTGGAAGCCAGTTTTTAACTTCCAGACATTTTAAATTCGCTGCCTTAACGCTTAACGCCGAAGAGAATTCACTGCGTTATATAATATTATGATAATTATTTTTCTGATGTTTTGAATGTATTGTGTTGCTTAGGTATCCTGTAGATAGGATACATATATTTCTTATCTATTTCATTATATTTATAACATTTCTGTACAATTCTACAATTCTTCCTTCTTCGCCAGCAGAAGGTAGCAAACCGCTCCTAGAATGACAGACAGAGACACAGACAGACAGACGCAGATAGATAGATAGATAGATAGATAGATAGATAGATAGATAGATAGATAGATAGATAGATAGATAGATAGATAGATAGATAGATAAAACAGTAGCATCTGTTGGTAATAACATTTCCATAAGTAGCAGAGTGAAGAAAGAAGAGAAAAGTCATATCCCGCCAAATGCATCACCTAGAAACCAAACCACAATGCGGGGTGCCACCATTGGTGAAGCCTCGTGGCGCTGTACATCTAGACCGTTTTGTATAGCTGCGTCAACGCTTGCATCCGCAGCTGCTGCCGCCACGAACAGAAGAGGGGGTAGCAGGAGGAGGGAGGATTTGACCACGGCTTTGGCGCAGCCATGTGAATGCTTATTTCCCATCTCCACGCCACCGTCCACAGCGCAACGCAGTTGACCAGCGAGTGGACACGTCAGCCTTGCCCCACATCGCCACACACAAAAAAAGGAGGAAACCTGACCACCACGCGAGCGGCGATGATCTTCCCAAAGAGGGGATTTGAGGAGTTGGATCGGCACGAGCCGAGACCACGGCCGTCCGGTAAAATAACGTAACAAATACACGGAAGAACTACACACAAGACCGAAGTTTTAGCCCAGCTCATGATATCACCGAAGCGCGCCGTAGACACACTGCGAAAAGCAATGACTCAAGAGGAAGGGGAAATCGAAAGAAAGGGGGCTGAATGAAAGTGGAGGAGGAGGAACCACGGAGAGCAAGAAGCAAAAAAAAAATGATGGTAGCTAGTACAGGCGATGAGTCATGTTTTCCCAGCGACGGCCCTGTTCCAAAGAAGGGACTGACGAAAGGACGCCTTCCCCCGGACAAGAATCCCCCTCCTCCCTACGCCTTCTCCTCCTAACCGCCCCCCCCCCACCCCCCAGCAGCTCTCGGCGGGACGCCTGTCGTGAACCGCCCGTCTCGTCGACAAACATGGACCGCACGCGACGTCGTTGGCAACATGGGTGCGGGGAGACATACATGCATCTAAAACTTACCACCAACAGACAGGCTGGCAACGCATCTACTGAACTGTGGAGAGGCCGACACGAATGTGCAGCTTTTCAAAGAGAAAGAGAGAGAGACATGGACAGATGAACACGCTCACTACGGCACGTCATGCGATCTATATTGACATCATATTATATTTGAAGACTTCTTTCACCGTGCGTTCCGTATCCGGTCTGTGGCAGGGTCCAATAAATAGTTCTGACCAAACTTAACTCTCGATTACTAGTTATTCGCATAATACCTATATTATATAACACAAAATATTATCAAGCTTTGGCTAAATTATGCCAAATGCCGTTTCTTGTTGGGTAGCGCTAGCTAATGTGTAGGCTAGTAAAAGCTAAGTACTGCTAAATAATTGACTGAGGCTCACTAAATAATTACTAACGTGAAGGCTATTCATTGTAAAAGATGATTCAATAATTACCAATCTTGGCGAGTGCTGACTAAATCCGGAAATGTCGACTAGTCATAATCAACGATGGCTAGTTTCGTGTCTGCGGTATATCGTGAACTGTCTGCATCGGCGGCACTTCTAAAGCTTTTTTTTTTACTGACATTTCCTCTTCGATTGAAAAGACTGAAGGAAATATTTCAAATTTTTGACATGGCTTCTCGCGAAGCTGACGAAATATTCGAATAACTCCAGCCAGTTGCAAGGTGACACTGACATGAACTTGATGTATGCTTTAACAGTATTACAGCTCGAATTTTATACCAGTGGCGCAGACACGAAAATTCATACAGAGGCGTTAGCTTAGAACTTAATAGGGAGCTTCGCGTCAACGAGGCAGCAGCTTTAGTGATAACAAGGAACATCCTGCACATCGCTGCGAATGAGTGGCGTTATTTAGCGCGTGTACAGCTAATGAACGACTCATGTTACACAACAGGACATCTTTAGAATCGGCAAAAAACTTGTCCGTCCATAACCACGTTGGATACACGAACGTAAGCCGGCCATAAAGCGCGTCAAAACACGAAAAACAAGTACAGATGTCGGGAGATACAAAAGAAGAGCGCTGCCATCGGAAGCACATAACGTACGGAGAAGCATCAAAGAAGATGTGATGAATTTTCAAGCGGAACGGCGGGAGACGGGAATGGGGATTTGAGAGTGCAACAGGGTGGTGCGGTTAGGAGTGGGCCTTGAAAGGAGGCGGGTGCGGCGCGAATGTGCACTATACAGGGAAACGACAAAAATAATTTCGTAAAAAGCGTTATACACGACTGGCACAGGAAGGGGCAACGACTGCATTGAAAACATGGGAAACACCCCAAAAGAACGAGGTTTAATGCAAACGGACGAGCGAGCGTGCTGATACGAAAAAAAATACATAACATGCGCGCTTGTGTGTGCATGCGTGTGTGTCTGTATGTGCGTGTGTGGTGCCTGCCTGAGAGAACAAGAGCGTTTAGAAAGGAGCTCTTTTGTTATGAAACTGCCACGCGAAACGATACAAAGAACTTCGGGAAAAAGAAGACGCACTACAACTTACGGGGAGTCGCCTTACTTAATTGCAAATTTCCATTTTCCGTGGCAACAAGAATAACAACGATTTTGTTACGCCGCTCATCAATTAAAACTTCGGAAAAGGGCGCTATAATCGAACTTCCTTGATTTTCTTTTTTTGCAAAGAAACAATGAAAAAAAAAGCGGTTGCGATGACTGGCTTCTCAAAGTGCCGCCGCAGACTTGCGTGAACTGCCCCCTCCAGTGTCGTGCAGCGCGTGCGACACATAAACTATTAATAACGCCGAAAGCGACCTGACACGGCAGCGCAGCTGACCATTACTGTCCGGCAAGACAAACTATACAGTGAACTAGACGATTAATCGCTGTCTTCGACAAAGTATTCGCCGGGTGTAACGCGGCTTCGAGAAGGATTGGTTTACGCATGCGTTACAAAAACAACAGCATTAGTTTACTCAGACAATGTCACCGACAGAGTTAACTTTAATTGAGGATTACGTAACACATCGCAACTCAAACACTCCTGCGGCACTTCGCATGACACTTGATTCATTAACTACGTTTTCGCAATGCGATCTCATTTTGAACTTCACTGAAACGTACGATGAACCGCGCCGTTCTTGACGCTGATGGTGCTCTTATTACACGATGACTAATAGAAAAGTTTATCTGTCCTGCCTGCTTACAGAAACTCGGAAAGAAGGCGCTGAAGATCAAGTACACAGCCTCTGCGACACCCCCTACAATTTACAATCTTATACGCAAGGAATTTAACGCAGTGACACAACAAGGCGACAAACGACAGTTTCATTTTAGCATAGGCAACACACTATAGCTGGAGCAAGAGTGCGTATGCGCTTGTGCTGCTCTTCATATTGCAGCTTCTTCCTCCTAAAAGAGAACTGTTCTCATGTATTCTTACTTTTTACGTGTATCACAAAGTTAATATAAGCACATTTCTCTCCAAATGCACAAGTCGCCCGCTGGAATGGCCCAACATTTCTTTTTTTTTCTTTTTTTTACGTTCGCCGTCTTCCTTAACATAATCGTCATTGGGTAATTGCAGTATTCCACTGCAGTAAAAGCGAGTAACGCAGAGAAGCGAGGCCCCCTTCAAAGCGTATAGCGCCTTAGGTTGACGCCCGTTTCTATTGTTACCGGTGTCCCGAGTTAGATTTATGAGCCACCGATCATAAGCGTTGTCTTGCGGTATACGACAAGACAACTATCGATGCCACATCATCCTTAGTGAAAAAAAAAAAAAACACTTTTCGGCCTATTCCAGTCTGGTGAATTTCAACCCTTAAAGTACATTAAGCGTCGCTCCACGAATGACAAAGTGGCTTTTTTTAAAATAGTTGCTTAAATGCATTACGAGGTATCGTAACCATAACAGACACGAACAAGAAAGACCCAACGAACCACGGTTCACACCGCCAAACTGGCGGCGGTTGACTTTTAAAGGTTCTCCGTGGCTTTGCCATGGAGAGCTGTCGCATTTAAACTCGTCAGGCGAATTTCGACTCCCGCGAACGGTCCATTCTCCGACAGCAGCGACAAATGCGGTAAGATTGGAAAAGAAAGACCGCCGGACACGTCGTAATGGATGGAACTGCGCAGGCTAATATAAAATAGGAAAAAAAAGAAATTCGACTGAACAGCTAATGTAGGCGGCAGCGGACCCTCCCATAAACAGAGGCGCTCACCCCACACAAATCGCCCTGTTAAAAAACTTCCCTCAGCGAACAATGTCCGAAACCAATGAATCGGTTTGGAGGTCATCAATAACGTTGCCTCCATCACAAAAACGGAAACAGGGTACGGAAAAAGAAAAAAAATTATGCCAAAGACTTCCAGTTCTTTATACGCCAATGTGTGACAGGGGTGAAAAAACGAGGAAAACAAGGGGAAAAAAGGTCGGTCAAAGAGGGGAAAAAACGGCATGTCTGGAAAGGTTCTAATGACGAAAACAACAGGCTTCCCCCCCTTTTTTTTTTGATACTTGCCTTCCTGCATACGAATTGTTCACATAAATAACAAAAAAAGAAAAAAAGAAGAAAAAGGAACTGCTCAGGAAGGGCGGCATTCGAAGGACATATTGTCGCGGCGGGAGCGCGTCGGTTCCCCATGGGGAATGGCTGTTCCCTCTAGAGAGAATCGCCCCCTGTTCTCGTTCCTCCCGGGATGCCCCCTCGACTGCGCGCCTCTCTCGAATTCGCCTCGCGCTTTCGCCACGGGATGGCGATGCCCTCGCAAGGACGCGCCACGCCCCACGCCCCAAAAACTGTTGCGGGATTTCCTTTTGAATAGGGACTATGACGAAGCGTCCCATATATCCCCCCTACCTTTTTTTTGTGATGACCATCATGTGCTAGAGGTTCGCGTTGGTTTTGTGTTGCCTCAGTATCGCGGCAACGAAATCGTTCGTCGTATTATTCAATGCCGCCTAAATTGATGCCAGGGGCGGCGATATATCAAGCAACCGGCAAGAGCCCAACTATGACAGGACAAGGACAATAGGATGAAAAGAACGGCAGGGAGGTTAACCAGCCTATACGTAGCCGGTTTGCTACCCTGTGCATGGGAGGGAGATGGGGGAGATGAAAGAGAGATCGTGCTTCGTAGGAGCTATGACAGGAAATGCTCAAGTGCCAATGGTTGAAACATTGAGCGAATGTCACATCGTTGACAAAAAGAAGAAAAAAAATCCTTCACGCTAAGATTCGTACTATGACCACAGTGCACGCCTCTAAATGCCGAAAACCGTGGCCAGGACTCGTAAGTTCCGTCAGTTTGCGGTAACGAATTTCGTCAGTTAATCCATATATTAAGTCACAATCAGAAGACCAAGTGACATGGTCCATTAAGCATCTGCCTAAGACGACGTTTAGGCGAACAGCATCTTTTTTTTTTCGTCCCAGTCGACGGTAATATTACGTGACCTGTGGCGTCGCAGGTCGCGTAATATATGTCCTGTCATAAATTTACGCGTCACAAAATTGCGCGACTTCACTACGATGACACCACCTGTTACAACACCTGGGACGCCACTATGATGACGTCATTGTGATGGAATCTCTTGCGACGTCACCATGATGCCCCAGGTCGCGTATACTTGTGACGTTACCGCGACGTCACAAATTAATTAAGGAGACGTCTCAGGTAATCTTTTTTTTTTTTGCACAGCTCGTGATGACGCCGACGCTGAGAGCCACTTTCTCCCGTTTGATGATCGCCTTAATAAGCGATACAGACGTCGAACAAATAGTGTCACACTTGATCGCAGGAGCTTATACGTTTCGAAAGAGAGTCGCCGTCTTCGTGAGGGTAGTACTGAGGAAGACGAGTCCCCCCTGTCGACTTGGCTTTAGTGACATCACTTGTTCGACGATTTATCAGTTGTTGTCACTCAACGGACGTCTAAGAAATGTCCGGAACAGTTTAACGTTTGACGAGCAAGGTCCGGAACAAACGTACGCTACGTTAAGCTACGACTGCGCCGGACACAAAAGATTAAAGGGCGTACCATTATAAATTCCAACACCGAAGACGTCGCTTTCGCCATACCATGCAGGAGGATTATTAGCCTCACACAAGACGATCAGGAGTGCAGTAGCACTGAACCGCACGAATCGCGAATGCGCGCGCGTCAACTGGATGCGCCAGCCGAGGACGAGGGGGGAAAACCAGTTTTCGCTCGTCCGCACGTTCCTGTCGCATCCAGAGTGCTTGCCTGTCAGGCAACTCCGACAGCAGGAGAAGGCCTATGCTCCGTGACGAGGCTATAACACACCAGGACGAAGCAACAAACTAAAACACTTAGAAAAAAAAAGAAACGTATTCACTCTCGTGACTTCGAAAAGTAAACGCACCCAAAATCCCCCAGCGCGAAAACAAGAGACGGAACTAGCCGCAACTAAGGGTGGTGGTGGTGAAAGTAGAAAACTGCGCGCGGGCTTTCCAGAGTGCCCCCCTCTGCGTGTCGAGTCTGTCGTCCGTGTCGCTGGAGCGGACGAGGCGAAAGCTTTTAGGAGGGTCCGAAATGGACGACGCTGTTAATCCGACCGGCAGGCAGAGCAAGAAGATAAAAAAAAGAAACGGTACGCTGCGAACAGCGCACTTTGAAAACGGACCTTCCCACTCTGTACGCGCTGGCCTAACTCGGCTATTCTTTCTCTCTCACCTCCACCTTTTACTCTCTTTCTCTCTTCTCGATGCACCTAAGCCGTATATCTCCGCCGCCGACGTCTGCGGCACTTTCCTGAACAGGCCGGCTTCTTCCATCTCCGGTCGTCCTGCTCGGACACGAATACAACTAACAGTACATACGTAGTGCGTCTCTCCACAACGAAAGAGTGTTCAGCTACGGCCCCGGAGGAAACAAAAAATCGCAGGACCATTCATAGCAACCATAAACCACACCAATTTCAAAGGCGAGACAGTAGTTTTCTTCACGCCTTCTACCCTTCCTTTTACAAGCAAGAGCTATCTCCTCCTCGCCACAGGTTCTCTGAAAGACACATCGAACGTTCTGAGCCACTCTGTAGTTCGGGCTTTTCGATTACACGCAGCTCCCTCCGCTTGAGTCTTCGCAAACGCAGCAAAGAAAAAGCGAAATCGTTTGATCGTGCACAACATTCACGCTAGACAAGGCAGACCAGGCATTAGACTGCACGGCAAAGGAGCGTAGGCAACAATTCACGACAGACAACACCTCTCGTACATCGGCCAATAGGGAGCTCATTTCGCCCTGACGTCACTCGAACAAACTACAGGCGTCACGAATCCTGCCGCAAAGACTGGAAACGCGCGGGAGAGAACTATAGGCTCATTCTTTGTATTTTCGGGGGTGGCGAAAGCAAACCCGACATGGCTATCTGTTTATATTTATCATCGAAATCAGTCTTATATGTTTTTTTAATAAAGGCTAATAAGACTAAAGGCTATGAAAGAAAAAAGGTGAGGACTTGCGTCTGCTCGAGATAGTCATATTGGCAAAATAATTATTTTTTTTCAAATATTCGCGCATACGTTTACAACGGCCGCTCGATTTCTGCCTTTGAATTTCTACCAAAGGGGGAGATCGAGCGGCCATGCGTTTATGGTCAATGAAACCTATAGCGCAACCAGAATGGGAGCAGACGTACTACTACACGTTAAATATTTCTATGTACGCCCCCAGACGGTTGGTCATCGACGTTCCGGCGCAGTCGAGTCTTAAAGTGGTCAAATGGGATGGGTCACTTTTGGTCTAAAAGTCCCCGTTGTGGTGGATCACTTGTTCGCTGCTCGACGCTATATAGCTAGAACAGTCGCTTTTCGGCCAGAAACGACCATACATGACTATTAGCCACCGGTCGTTCTGGCGACGTTAGCAGCGCTTAGAGCATTCGGGACCAGCGTATAGTTGAGCGACCTCTGAAAGTTGCCGGTGAGCGCGAATCCTTTGTGTTCCTCTGTTCGCTCGCTCTACACGCAACGCCCACTGAATAGAAGCCACACAGGAATGACTGCTACAGCGTATACAATGGACAATCCATCCTTCCTCTGCTATGCGACAGGAAGAGGGTTCTCGTTACTAATGAGCCGACACGAGTCAACCAACCCTATACACTTCGCGGCATCGCACCGTGTTGTCGAGAGAGAGCGTATAGCTCTAGATTGATGAATGGGGCGAAATCATTAAATTCATACGCCCAGAAAGTGAACAACACATAAGCGAGCAACGGTGACCCTTTGAAGCCCTCGATCACGTTCATCCAGTGAGTGAAGCTTCAGTTAAGGAAGTAACGGGAAACGCCAGACACCTTTACAGAAACGGGAGACACCCCCCCCCCCCACTTTTTTAAAATTCATTTTGACTGAAGTACTTTCAACATTTTGCGAGGGACAAAAGAAAGAAGTGATGCAAACGTGAAAAGCAGCTGCTCATATATTACGCGCCGCGATCCATCTCTGCACTTAAGTTGAATCCGCAAGATTTCCAATTCATTTCATAAAGTCCGGCACTAAAAGCTTCTATGCCAAAAACTGAGCAAAAGGAAAGCGCGAGCAACCGAGAACGAAAAAAAAAGAAAAATTTGAAAGTTGATAAAAAAGGGACCAAATATTTTTAAAAGTTGGTATTCTCGCTACAGAATAATGATCTTATTTTTACTCGTATTCTTCTTTTCGGCACTGGAACACTTCCTACGTGAATTAAGCCGCTCCAATCATATTTCCGCGATGACTGCCCGCCATACGACATCGACGTTGTCCGCTACAAGGCCACGGCGCAGGGGCACAAGAAGCCGGCTGAGCATAAGTGGAGAATAATCCCTTACGCGGAGACGCGAATTACGATCAGTACGTTATGTTCAAATTAATTAAGACTCGCTACAAAAAGCAGGCAGGGATTATCGGGTTTTCGAGACACCAAAGGCAAGGGGAGCTGAAAATATTATTCTGAAAAGATTTTTTTGAGGTAGATGGAAAAAATGAGAACTCGCTATTTCTTTTTTTTAGTGGTACCTTCGATGAGCGTTTGATGAAATGCGTCGTAATGAAAAGACCCAGCCAAGTTCATTCCATGATGAAAAAAACACTTATTCCTCGTACCTAGATATCGTTTGAGAAAAAGCTGCGATGTGAAATAGCTTGCATTCCGCTCAAAATTACTTGTCGACCGGTACAGTTAATTGTTAGACTGATTTCTTTAATGAACGGGTTACGTTGCACAGTAGTTACAATTTTAGTGCACATTAAACGCGAATATTGAATGTATAAATATTTGGGCCCCTCATAAAATAATGTGACCACCTGAAACGTAATTCTCGAGAACATATTGTAAACACGATACAGAAGCCACCTTCACTCACGTAACCTTGAATTTGAGGAAGGATAAAGCCAGGCACGAACTTACCTGCAAAAGAGACAAGAATTCACAATTAGTCACAGCAAATGAAAACCAACCATATCATCATTCTCAATACAGACCTCTACATAAGCATCGACAATGCAATGTGAACCAAGACAGATTAAAATTTGTGACAAACCTATCAGGTTCTCCGTACTATAAGGGGCGATTTTAAGGATTAAAGGTGCCGTTCACTCACCACGACCTGTTTGCCCTGCTCTACACGGTCTGCAAAACACATGTTTCACACATATAAAGATCGATATGGAGTGTTCAGCCGTTCATTCGGTTTTCGTGTGATGAACAGACAATATAAAAAACAGCGACATTACTTATCCAAATACAAAATGTGCCACTGAGATAAATGAATTTAAGTAAAATGGGCACATAAATAAATAAATAAATAAATAAATAAACAAATAAATAAATAAATAAATAGGTTTTTCGCGAAAGAAACAACGCACCGGTTGGCAACACCATGCTAACGCACACCACTTCGAGGCGGGGAAATTCATTTTGTACAGAGAGTTAAAAGCATCGTTAACAAAACGGAGCAACAGGGGTATAGGGGTTGCTCCTTTCAGGGAGCAATTGCATTGCCACTCCCATTACTCTCCTAAAAGGAGTAACTGCAGAGGGAGGAACCGTTGCTCTCCTTTCAGTTCCTCCTTCGGGGGATGAAAAGTTACTCCCTCCAGTTCCTCCCTGCAGACCAACAGTTACTCCCACCAGTTGCTCCCTGCCGACCAACCATTACTCCCACCAGTTGCTCTTCTAAGAGCAACAGTTACTATTTACCGTTCCTCCCACGTGTTCGCAGTTACTCTCTGAAAACCAACTGCACATGCTTCCAGTTACTCCTTGGGGAAATGAGTATTTATCTCGAGTATGCTTGTCACACGCTTAACACATGGCGAGAGCTCCTTGGAAGAGCACTGCTTGGGTGCTTCTAACACAAAAAGTGGACAATATTGAAAGGAAAACAAATGCTTTATTGTTCTTTTTATGAGGCGATGTGTGACCACACGTAAAAGTAGACTTCGCCACACCACAGCCAGCACTAAACAACACCATAATACATCAAAGGTTTTCTGCGTCATCCGTGGAAAAACAATCTTGAATTTCTAGCATAGGGCAGTCTGTGTCATCATTGGTGAGATAAGGGCAACTTCTCCAATTCTGAAGAACTCAAGTTTCGCAGCTGGTGTTTCCATCAGGCTAGCGCAGCAGAACGTCACCGCAGGCATATGTGAAGCATCTCATTGCTGCAAGAAAAAAAAAAAAATAGAAGTGTGAGGTTAAACATGCCAGAATCAATTCATAACAATGAGTCACACACACTGCAGCAGCGCTTACATTCTAGGATGTCTACTGCAAAACGAAATGTGAAAAAAAGGAAGGTTCGGCCAAAGGTTACTTGGCAAGCCATATAAATGCTGATGTGGTAGACGCTCTTCACATGATGTCTCAGACAGCAATATTCTGGAAGAAAATGTGCAGCACCTCAACAAGGCATATTTGTAGCAGTTAAAGATACCAATAGGTTCAGTTAACTTGTTTCCTATACACAGCTGAGTGACATTTCTATGAGCCCATTCACCAATGGGCATTCTAAATGAGGTCATGTGTGCGGCAAATAACACGTACTGTCCGCTCATGTTAAAATACTTATTTAGCTCGTGCACATAGTTGCTCTCGATTCTACTGTTCTATCATACGCTGCTGCGTCTTGAATTGTGCAATACCTGTAGGCACAAGCCAAGCATGCAAAGCCTGCTTGAAAGCAACCATTTGCAGAGGCTACATGATAATCTTCAGTATATTTCTTTGTACCTGACGCAAACGGCTGGACAAAACTATAGACAAATAAATGTAGACCGTGCTACCTTCAAAAAATGCTTTAAATTTAGAAAACTAGGGTGCATTTGTTCACTCGGTTGACGAGTCACAGCCACGAGATATGTAAACGAAGCAATATATCTTAAGACATGCACAGATATTCTGATTCTTTGTTTGACAGTGTAACAGATAGCTTGTCAATACATATATATCTGAGAGCAACAAGATGTGAAGCTTTTATCAGTTCAACGTCTTGTTGGTTCACAGCCAAACAGGTTACTGCTCTGTTAGACAAATTGGAATAAGTGCACCGTGGTTTCCAAAAAAAAAGCATTATTAGAAGTTAGCTCCCGGTGTGAATGTCTGCCTATTTATTTTGTACTGCCTTCTACATGTGCCACAAAGACATTTGTTGAGGATGTGCTACCAGTCAAGCCAAGATCGCATACTTGGTCAATGTGATGGAAATACAAACATTAGAAACACTGCCACCTCTAGTAAGAGCATAACACTTCAGTATCTTGGACTAGCAAAGAGGTGCACAAGAAAGTTAAGCCCACTCTTGCGGAACTTTGAACGCGAATATTTCAGAGTGGGGGAGGTCAACATGCTGTGGCACTTTTAAACCCACGAAACATCTGCAGAAAACAGGGTAAAGGCAAGTCAAGAAACGCTGTTATGAAGGCCTGCGCATGGACAGCTTTGTGAATCTAGGCCCAAGTGTTATGCTTTGTGCAAGCCAAAATCCATGTAAATAGGGAAAGCATACTTTTAGGAGTACCAGCGTAAACAAATCTTGGCAGTTGGCTTTTTAGTACAAACAGCAATCCCTGCAATGAAAACATAAACATTTTATCTTAACGGTAACAGTGTGAGCACACACACGGGCCAGCGGAGCCATCTCGAATTGTCAGTGCCAGTGTAACCATGCCACATAATGAACTATTCTCTGGCCAACACATGCACAGTTTGACCCTAAAAAGCGATGCTTTCATATACGTAGTACAAAAAGTCTGCACTTACCAAAATTCACTTGCTTTCTGTACTTTAGCATCGTTGGGAGCATCTTTATCTGCAGTATAACCAAATTTGTGTCATATCCCTGAAAAAAAAGTAAAAGACATGCATCAAATATTGTTTCATTTGGTAGCAGTGAAGTCAGGTTAAGAACAGCCAAGTGGGAATCAGCCTAATTATGTGCATGCGGCAAATCCCAAACGGCGTTATTGAGGTTGTCGAAATTTTCGTCGATTGGTATTAACGTCGATATGTGACTTCAACGGCATGCCAAGTTTTCACAGCGCATAAAGATTTCATGATGGTGAATAATGACAGCGCTAACGAGAACATACAGCATTTATGATTATCTTTTACAATATTCAGTTTTGCTAAGGCTTTGCATCACTAAAGAAATCTGAAAGATTTGGGTCATTCCTCCTCCAATTGTTCTGTCAATATGTAAACTGCTCGCTTGATGGTGCGCTTATAAAATAGTACGTTCAGCGCAGAGGTGAAGCAAGTGAAGCAGTGATGTGGGCAGATTTTTTTTTTTTTTTAGGCGTGCGGGGAGGGCGGGGGGGGGGGGGGTCTGCTTATCTGAATAGGCCGGGCAAGCGATTATGCTCGTCAATTTGGGCTCCCTACGCCCGGCCTAAAAAAATTCTGTGCGCAACCGCCTGGCTATGCCAGTGAAGTGATGCGACAATGATTTGTTCACTTATTGATTTACATACACTTTACATCTCTAAAAAATGCGGCCCAAGGCCCCAACACTCCGCCGTTAACATTACATAAAGCCAATGGTAGAAAAGTGCCAGTATGAATGCAGCTACAACCCCGCCCCAATGTTTTTTCAAGCGAGGTAGTGTTGCGAAAATGAACTTTTAACTGCAAAAGTACACTGGCACTGCAGTGGTGACAGGGGAAGCAAGAGGGTATGCAGGCGGTAATAGAGGTAATTTAGTCCGATACGGCTAGCAATGGATACGGTGAATAAGAGCAAATCATTTCTCTTTCAATAGCGCAACCACTCAACAATGTATTGTAAGAGCATTAAATGTTGCTGGAAATGCCACTCACCTGCACGCTGATGCATGCACAGTCCTTTGTCCGACGAGCGAACAGGCTTGCAGATAGCTGAAGACATGTTTACGATGTGTTTGTTCCACTCAGCAGCAAAATCCACAACTACTTCGCGCTCCATAAAGATAAATATACACTAACCTTCATCACGAATAAGTAGAAACGCAAATCTGCGACACACACACACGATCAAAACATAGCTCACAAGCTCGCACGGCCATGTGCTCGCCAACCACAGACCATATGAAAATGAGTAAGTAGTGCGAACGCGAACCTAGTTGCGCCGAAAAAAAAAAACGTCGAGCAGTGGCAGCACAAGCGTCAGCGCAATAATTTCAGTGTGTTCTCCTAATGCAATTATAAAAAAAACTGAGGTACACTAAAACTCATAAATAAATATAAAAAGTTGAGTGTAATTTTTATTTAGTGCTAGTCAACATAAACACTGAATAAAAATTACTTTGTAACTTACATCGTTTGCTATACTAGCGCCACTTTTGTCGTGCGGGCGCAGATGGCGCAGATTTGTCATTCTGCCCTCAAACTACACGGTGAAGCGTGCTACTAAGTGTATAGCTGATGAGAAGCGCGTGTGGGTCCGCTTTTTTTTTTCTTCTCCGATATATCTGGGCGGGGGGGGGGGGGGGGACTCCTTATGCACGTGTTTCGGTGCTTGATCGACTTTGACGCCCTTACTTCGCGGACGAACGGCGTGTATAGGCTTTTTTTTTTATCGTTGTTTTGCACGTGTTTCGGCGTTCGGTCCGCTTTGACGTGCCAACTCTCCATTCTGCTGCTGCGTGTGTTAGGTATTTGCCGTACTGTATTCTCAGGCCTTCTGTGTTGAGCCAGCGCTGCTATCTTATTATCTACGGATGCTAAAATAAATCACTGTTTTGGTTTGGTGAAGTTTGGCACACAGAACAAACAATAATCTGGCCCATGAATATCAATGTGGGCGGCATGCATATTTGTGTGCGGTGTCCTGCCGGGGAGTAACCGTTGCGTGACGAGAGCATTTACAGCGGTTCCTCCGTCCGTTGCTCCCTTACAAACTTAAGATGAATACAGTTGCTCCCCCATTCTCGAACAAGTCGGCCATCTTGTTCCGCTTGGTCTTTTCGGAGAGTAACAGTCGGTCTGAAGGAGTAAAAACAGCCGTTGCTCCCATTTTGGCCATTTTTGGCTTAGAGTGAATGATAGCAATGAATTCGCGATGTAGCATTTTCCGCGATTCGAAGGCACATGCTATGACAACTGTATTTTGCGTGCGGTTTTCATGTCCCGCAATACGTTAGTAACTTTGTGAACTCGTAAAATTTTAGCGAACTTGCCCAAAACATTGCGTGAGGAAAATGAGTGCTCCCGCTCCTTTCCTGTTGTATAGGCGCTGTCTGCTAATCTAGCGCGATGTAAGTTATTATAAACAGACTGTGTATATGTATATACGTTATTTTGCTTCTTAATTCTTATTTCATAACAAAGTGGAAAGGGGTAGCCGTCGCCAAGTAATGGTGATAACCCCTTCGTTTAATTTTTATTTCAACAGAAAAATATAAACAGACACCTGCCCATAAGTAGGGTAAGTCCAAACATTTGCAGTTTCTCTGTATCCTTCTTTTCATCTCCCCTTCCCTTTACCCCGTGTACGGCAGCAAAGTGGTTATCCTGGACTAGTTGACATCCTTTCCTTGAGTACAATTCTCTCTCTCTCTCTCTCTAAACCCTTCTACATTTGATTGCTTGATCGATATGTGGGCTTTAACGTGCCGAAACCACCACATGATTATGAGAGACGCCGTAGCGGAGGGCTCCGCAGATTTTGAACACCTGGGGTTCTTTAAGGTGCACTTAAATCTGAGCATACGGCCCTACAACATTTCCGCCTCCATCAGAAATGCAGCCGCCGCAGCCAGGATTCGATCCCGCGACCTGCGGGTCAGCAGCCGAGCACCTTATCCACTAGACCACCGCAGCGGGACATCCTTCTACATTTATACAATCTGTTACATCTATTGTTCATCTTGAACAGAATACCAATAGAACTAAGAAGTTCAGTCTGGCATAAATGTGTGTAGACTGAATTCGAAACAATAGCACGGTTCACCTCGCTTCTTTCTAGCTTTTTTTTAAAGCCGCCACTCAAAGAACAACCTTTTTTTTTTTTTTATTTGAAACAAAACCCGCAGCGCCACTTAGGCATTATTGCGGGGGGCACAGAGCCTCATAAAATGAATCCGCAGTCTTGCGGCCAACTACATCGGCTGGTAACGTGTTCCATTCAACAATGGATTGCGGAAAAAAAGAATGCTTAAAAAGATCCGTTCTGGGGTTGTATGGCCGTACTTTAAATTTGTGATCATGACGGGAGGATTGATAATACGCTTTTTTTAAATAATCTGAAGCATTAATGCCCGTTTTATTGTTATATATCGAATAAAATAGTTTTAATCTTAGATTACGTCTTCGATCTTGTAAGTATTGCCAATTAAGTTCTCTTTTCATACAACGGGAGCTTTCAGTTCGGCCATATTTTCCCAGAACAAATCTTGCTGCCATCGACTGAATGCGTTCTAATTCATGAATATGTATTTTGTTAAACGGATCCCACACAGGACAGGCGTATTCTAGTATTGGTCTCACATAGGCATAATATGCGGCCTGTTTAACCTCCTTGGTTACATGTTTAAGATTTCTTTGTAAAAAGCCTAGGGCTTTTCCCGCTCTACTTACAACACTGCCAATGTGTTCAGACCATCCCCCATCCTCAGAAAGCGTGACACCCAAATACTTATATTGTGTTCATACCTAATAACTTCATTGTTTAAGATGTACTGATTTGTAAATCTATTAACCTTTTTGGTGAAACTTTTTGGCAGTATGTTACGCGTTGCGATGTGTTTTCTGCATATTTTCTATTAACCCGGCACTGCGTTTATCGCTTGGCTACCTAAAGTAAAGTGGCTTTCAAAGTAAACTTTACAATGCTGCAGCTTAAGTCGCGTTAGTGCCATAGAACGTGATCTACCCACCTTTTTTTCTTCACCGTACTTATTCCGAATAGCATTATTACTAAGCATCGCCCCCTCCCTCCGCTCTGGTAACGTCTTCCATACCCTCGAAAATTTTCTCTCTCTTTCTCTCTCTCTCTCTCTCTCTCTCTCTCAGACACACACACACACACACACACACACACACACACACACACACACGCACGCACGCACGCACGCACGCACGCACGCGCGCGTATACGACCCGTGGTGAAATACATAGCGACGAGACTCTCCCCACGAAGCTGGTAGAACAAGACATTACAACACCTTGCAATCGGGCCCGCTAGAAAACTTGTACCAAACTAGGATACGCACGAAGTCCACGCGAAGCACGTTCGGGGTAGTTCAGAAAGCGCGAGAAACTCGGTCAGCACGACGCGCGCGCCAATCTAGCGCGAGACATATACAGGGAAGGAAGACCGCCTTCACTCAAACACAAAAGGGTGGTTTATTAGAGGGCCGTAGATGAGAAGGGAAAGGAGGGGGGGGGTTGAGGCAGGAGCGAGGTGTGAAAAGGGCGCCCTCAAAATGATCTCGAAGAGGCGACGGCCAGAACATTGTGTGTAGGGCAGCCACAACGCTTTCCACCCCCCACCCCCCTTCGTGACTGCAATTAATAAGAGCGCATACCACGCCAGAACGAGGCGACGTGCATGAGAAAGAAATAATGAAAGAAAAAAGAGTTAACGCTTAAAACTATACTATCGCACCGAGAACACCAAACCTGCACAGAGGCCTGCTTCAATATTACACACAACCACTCGCTGGCTCTCTCTTCAGAGGAGACCGCCAGGCCCGACAGGGCCGCCCCAAAGAGCCTGGGCCCTCTTCTTCGCGGGAAATCATTAGGGCGTCATTAGTCATTAGAGAGCTGCGCGCCGCTACGTCCAGACAGTGACAAAAAGAAAAAAAAAAGAAAAAGGAAGACAGGTGGTTGTATAGGCGGAGAGAACGGTGCGAGACGGTGCACGCCGGTTTTTAAAAACAGGCCGCTATAGAGGGCAACAAGAAGTGTGCCACGTACGTCTTCTGTGTGCGCCCCTTGTTACAACACCGCTTTGCGTTGCGGGTTCAGGTCAGAGACGTTCAGACAACGCCCTTGGTTAACTCAATAAACACGCGACTCCCAGGGTCGCAAGCGTATATGTCCGAAGGAGCGATACGACCTCATACGGCTATCGCAACAAAGCCGCCACCATGGATCGTGTAATTTATGAAACTGGGCGCAACCTCAAAGAAGCGGGAAGCAACTACGTGGTTCGTGGTTGTAGTATACGTGGCCCCACAATGGTAGGCATGCGCGAAACACGTTTCACTTCATTAGCAAAAAGTGATTCTGAGGTTATTCTAGTAGAATGCCGTTGCCATAATGTCAAAACAATACAGGCTGTAGATGCGCTAGTATATAGTACACCGACAGGCGAAGAACAATAAAGTGCATACACAAAGTACGTTAGCGCTAAGCATGTATAAGTTGACGTAAACACGCATTGCATCACTCATCAATTATTAGAGTCATCTAAAATCTCACGGTTTCATAAACTCCGCAACGACGTTCAAGGTTGTATGTGCAGTTTTCAAACTACGAGTGGGAAATCAGTCATAGAACGATTGTATGCTGAATTACGATGTCTCTTGTCTCAATTTCCAATATCGCATTGATAACACGTTACACGTTAGCAATTACACGTTTTCTATTTTTTGGGAGGGGGGGGGGGGGGTAATGGCAGCTGCAATGCCACCGACTCAAATATATCTCAAAAAGTGAATTGTGTCACTCGCGAAAGCAGATGAACCACTTGAAGCATCACCGAACACATATCATCATTAATGTCACCGTGAATACCAGCATGCCCATTCGTATAACGAAGCCTAGAAAGAGATACCAGATAACACACAACGTCTCTGTCTCGCCTGAACTGGACCGCATCGCCCGATTGTGATGGGTCCTGTTCTTGATAAGCGAACGGCCTGCAACAGATCGCGGAGTACCGACGTACAAGCAGACATTCACGAATGAAAAAAAAGAAAGAAACATTCAGACGCTTGAAGATAACGGAAACAGCATTGCAGCGAGATAAGCTAGCACGAAAAGTCGAGCGGAAGAGCGAGCGCAGATATCTGGGCAGCATCACATGACAACGCCAGTGCTGGCCATAGTGCGATACGAAAGAAAAAACAACAACGTTAACAACAAAACAGAAATACAGCGCACCTAACTTGTATTACGTTTCCACTAACAAGCGCTGAATGGAAGTCGCATCAACGAAAGCGCAGGAGATAACCAAAACGGGCTACATAACGACAAAATCACGCTAATAAAACGAGATAGCTCTGACAGGGGGCGCGACATGTATGCAGTCGCAGTGGGAACTGGCACTAGAGACAAACAGCCATTAACAGAAACAATAACAGCACAACGCAGAAAACAAAAAGATGAACAGTTACTCTGCATGACGACATAATCATAGCGGGCTCTTCGATCCAAAAGTGATGAACGAGCCGACTGCTAGGAGACGACATCTTAGGTCACCCTCCAAAAAAGAATACCAACTGCGTTTTACTTCCATACACTTTTTTCCTCCTGCCCTCATTGCTTTGTTTTCGTTTGCTACTCCTCGCACCTAATACGCCGAAGTAGACAGAGCTCCAGAAAGTGAGGTTCGAAGTAGCAATCGAACAGGTGAACGCAAGCGCGTTATAAGACGATCGCTACAGAGCAAATCATTTCCGCAATTTCTATTTTTATTTTTTCTGAGAGGCACGCGGGCCGTTCAAACCGATAGCGCGGCGTCTATCGACGACCGGCCGTACAGATGAACGAGAAGTCAATGAGAATAATCATTCCGTTACGTCCGCCAACACGCGTACCGATCGATCCACGATAAAGAAATAATCGATACAAACAACTCCCCACCCTGAATAATAAAAACGCTCGCTACGTGGCGTAGCTCCGAAGACCCGATAGATAGGGCGAAACGCGGAAACACGTTTCTGGTCCGCATGCTAATCAGGGGGGGCCTGTTAATTCAGGTATAAGCACGCCTAAGAAATTCGCCACCGCTTGCATAACATTGCGGAGTCCGTCTTATCAGCTCCCTCACGGACCGGAACGACACACACTGGGCGGCTTTACCGTTCCTTCTTATCTTTCTTTTCTTTTAACTCTCTTGCTTGCGACATTCTGACACGCGCCCTAATCTCCCTAGTTGCAGGCATGTTTCTTTCTGGAGGCCGTTGAAGCTGTCCGGACGTAGTTATACACTCAAAGTCATCTCCTGAATTCGCATCTATCGATCAAGAAGAGGCTCTGGGGCGGGCACAATCTCGCGGGGAAGATAACAGCGAAGCCTTGTTTAATGAGGACGGTCGGAAGCGGTCTCTGCGGATAACGGCTCGCGTTTAAAGAAACACGCCGATGCATGAGCGCGGGAACAGAGAGAGGCGGGGGCAATGCGAGTGTTCCGCGATAAACATGTCTAGGAGCGGTGAATCGCGAGACAAACGAGGCGTATAAGGCATACGATACAGACGACCCCACGCGGAGAGAAAATTCGCAGTCAAGTGTTCACTCACTAGGTCCACTAAAATCACTTCGGTCACTTCACTCACTTCGTTCTTCCGCATTCTGAACCACTCGGTCGCACATGCTAAGTTTTCAAGCTGCACACACAGTTTTTTTGCCCCTTTTATTTCCAAACGCCTATTTCACTCACTCGGTCACTAGCCTTTGCACCGTAAACCACTCGGAGTGATAACTGGGAGTGAACTACACGGAGTGCAGACATATGTCAGTGAGATCGTACATACTATTGAGGTGAAAAATAAAACCAGTTCATATCACACTAATCGAAATGAGACTGAGAGAAGCCATTGTTGATGCTAGAACGTCCAACAGACGATGTTGCCCACTGGCAGCAAACTAGTCAACAGCAGCCGTCAACAGATATTGCCCGCGGTATTGCAGTACATTAATAAATACGCAATTCCCACGTCCCGAAACAGTTCTTGAGCAATCCCGCCATAACAGGAGAAATTGTACTACGTTCTCACGGCTCTCAATCTTCCAGCGACGGGGTTTCCATCGTGGCCACGTGTTGCTCTCTGTACGGTGAAGTAAGCGCGGACCAGCGATCACCGCAAAACATTACGTGGAGTGGATCTATCAAATTTACTCGACCTGAAGATTCCGCATGTTTTTGGAGCGTTTCAGAGAGAACCCATTAAGGGTTGTGAGTGAAGTCGAGGAACCAAATTAGATGTCTGACTAATTGTGCTTCGTCCAAGCAAACGAGTGATCGCGATCCCTTTTGCCCCCAAAACAAGGTCCCTGTTAATTGATCCACTTAATTAACGCAGGTGCCCGCGCAGAATAACAGCAAATGCAGTAAAATTCTCCGGCGGTAGACTGCTGGCTTTGCAACATTTGTTTTATACCACAAAAAAATAATTAGCAGAGACGCTATCACCGTTAGCTTTTATGTACGCCACTAACTATAGGAAGTCCCCCTGACAGTCTCGTACTTTGGGACCTCCTAATTCTGTATGTATCATGTAACCCGCTTTTTGTACATGCAATAACAATGAATAAACTTGAAACTTGAACCTCAAACAAGAAGGGCCAACCCTCAACCCTGTTTATTTATTTGCTATCATTCAATTTCAGTAACATTCAAGTACGCGTCAAAAACAAAGAAAAAGTCGTTACTAAGGCATATAGACGCGAACAATGTGTTAATTGGCATAACCCGTTTGTCGGGAGCGACGCAAGAAGGTTGTTCTCAGAAAACGAAACAAAACACTTCGTAATTCTAATAGTCAGATATATTTTCAAACAGGAAACGAATTTCAGGAGGGAAGCTCCAGATACCAAACCAACTAATAGGGAGACAAAACAAACAAGCGCTCCCCCCCCCCCCTCCTTGAACTCCTTTGTTACTGCCAATCAAAGGGAACAAAAGACTTGAGGAACCTGAGTACGCCGGTGACGGGCGAAATGCCAGCCTACGGGCAAGCACTGAAGCATCCGTGGAAAAGGGAGTTCAGTGAAGGAGCAGGGGACTTGGTTGTGAAAAAACGTAGAAAGCTGCTGTTTCTGCGAAAGGGGAGTGCACGAGTTGAAAGAACTATACGGCCGCAGGGAGACAGCCGCGCAACCGAAACGAGGAAACGAAGCGCGCGGGTTCCCAAACGACGCAATAATCACGAATGAGGCGGCAGTGATGAGGCCGTGCCACACAAACACACGCATACATACAGATTACGTACGTACATACAGCAACACATGCAAATTCGCATTACCATGACGCTTGCGTACTTCCTAAAGAAAGGATTCCGCGAGGTGATGCCGTAAGGTGAAGGCTGAGGGGAAGTGTAGTCGGGAATGCGAAGAAAGAGGAGGCGCAGGGAAGAGGTCGGAAATTAAGGAAGGAGGAGGGAAGGAATGGGAGATAGAGGGAAATGAGGGAAACTGCGGGGGTGGGGGGGGGAGGACGCTGTCTTTTGTGGCGTGCATTCGTATGTACCCGCTAACGTATACGGTTTCCAAGGCAACGTCAATACGCCCCTTCCTCGGGCACAGCCTTATGTATATCCCCGGCTCCCACCCCAACGATGCCCGTTTTTCTTTTTCTCGCACTCTTTCCTTCCTTCCTTCGTCGTTGTCGATGTCGGGCCTTTGCATTGATGTCAAGTCTTCATTACGCTTACGGGCCCAGGCGCTCGCGGCGGGGGCTTTGCCCGCGGTTCCGAGAGAGTAAAGGGTTCGTACAGCGGGTCGGAAAGGAGAGAGATGGGCGATGCCCGTGCAAGCCAGGGTTTTCTCTTTTCTTTACGGGGCCGCGTGGTCTGACACAGCACTTACACGGCGTTGAAATGAGATGATCTTCTCTGAAGCAGCCGTTCACGCGCGTCCCTACGAAGTCATTGTGAAGCGCGGCGATAACTGCAAGTTACACTACATGGAAATTTTACGTTATTGCGGTAGTGGTAACTGCAGTAAGACCGAGTTTATGGCTGATTAAGGGAGAGGCATTTGTCCTGCAGTGGGCATAGTCAGGCGGATGACGATGATAATAATGAGGAACAGCAGTAGAGGTTAATGGTACAAGTGATAGCCGACAGAAGGAAACAGCATAGTGGGATAATCATAAGATGAACAGGTAAAGTGACTTAGACTGGCTGGCCGACGTTTCGAAAAAAAAAAAAAAGATAGGTCCTTCTATCAAAACGTCGGCCAGCCAGTATGAAGCACTTCACCTGTTCATCTTATGATTATCCCACTAAGTGATAGGGGCAATAACAGTGACGGTTTGGGGTCAGTTTCGTATTGCCTCACGTCGCTTTGCTATCGGACCTAGCATAGATTTGCAAATAAACTTCAATGTTGTTTAAAACATGTCAGTCCTCAACTGAAGCGCGACGTGACTACACAAACGCACCGGCGGCACCACAACACCGAAACGTTAGCTGCGGAGCAACACCCCTCTCTCATTCTCGAAATTTCCGCCCCTCGGAATTTTCTTCCAATTTTATATGTGTATATAATTAAACGCATTTCAGCCGCTTCCCCGTAAAAAAAAAAAATTCTGGCAACGCGACTGGCTTCGACTTTGCGCAAACTTTAAGTATGGTCAGAAAGCACCACCGTCATGTTTGAGCAATGCATCATGGACCTCATTTTAAACAATGTCTGCTTGCTCGATCACTCTGTAAGGCGATACAATAGATTGCATACCGAGTACGTCCAAGCTAATGCTGATAATGTTGCCTAAGTTCAGCCGTACGTAGCTGACTATTCTTTCTTTCTTTCTTTCTTTATTCAATACTGCAGACCTTGTACAGATCCAAGCAGGGTGGGGGAAGAATAAAACAACAACAAAACGAAGCAAACAAGTATAGTCAATGCAATTAGCAATGAGCAATGATCCCAATGCGATTAAATGCTACAATGAATCATTCCAGTCTGTTACGGTGCGGGGAAAAAAAGAAAATTTGAATAAATCTGTTCTCGAAAAATAAGGGGTCAAAGAATTAGGATGATGGTGGCGAGTAAGTCTTGATGTAGAAGATGAAAGATATGGTGAGGGGTTAATCGCTAGTTTATGATTCCAAAGGAGGTAAAGAAATTCCAAACGTGCAGCTTTCCGTCTCAGTGCAAGGTATGGAATGTTGTTAGCCTGCATCAGTTCAGAGGGTGAGTCATACGGTGAAAATTTGGAATAAATAAACCTGACTGCTTTTCTTTGCACATTTTCTAGGTGATTAATGTTGGTTTTAGTAAAGGGGTCCCATACTACACATGCATATTCGAGTTTTGGCCTAATTAGTGTGTTATAAGCAAGTAATTTAACAGCTGGAGGAGACTGTTTGAGCTTATGTCTTAAAAAATATAACTTGCGGTATGCAGAAGAACAAATGCTATTTATATGTGTATTCCACGACAAAGTATTAGTAAGAGTTACACCTAAGTACTTGTATGCCGTTTCCTCATGCAATGGTAATGAGCCTAGCCTGTATTCAAAGGAAAGTGGAGCTTTTCTGCGAGAGAAACGAAGATATACTGTCTTACCAATATTAAGTTTCATGTCCCATGTGTTACACCATTCGGAAATGTTAGCAAGAGCAGTGTTAAGGTGGTGCTGATCGTTAGGTGAAGTGATTTCATGGAACAACACGCAGTCATCTGCAAACAATCTAATTTCAATGCTAGGATCAATGACTGTAACGATATCATTAATGTATATCAAGAACAACAATGGTCCTAATACACTCCCTTGAGGAACCCCGGAACCAACCGGAAGATAGCCAGACCGCCGCTCATTAACTTCCACACACTGGGATCGATTAGTCAAATAACTCCTAATCCATGTGATTAAAATTTCCGGAAGTTTAATTTTTCTGAGTTTTAAGATCAGTTTGTCATGCGGAACCCTATCAAAGGCTTTGCTGAAATCTAGAAATATTGCATCGATTTGACCATTTTTATCAAAACATGAAGCGAGTGAATGAATAACGGTAACTAATTGTGTAACTGTCGAGTAGCCTTTTCTAAACCCATGTTGGTAATTAGAGAGAACTGAATGTTCATCTAAGAATTCATTAATTTGATTGGCGATAATGTGCTCAATAAGTTTACAACAGGATGATGTAAGTGAAATCGGTCGATAATTTTCTAATAAAGATCGATCACCTTTCTTGTGTATGGGTACGACTCTAGCTACCCTCCAGTCATCCGGTAGTTTACCATGAAGTAAAGAATTACGGTAAATTATAACAAGAAACTTTGCAATAGACTCAGCATATCGCTTCAGAAACATGTTAGGAAGGTTGTCAGGACCACATGAAGATTTCGTTTTCAAGTTCAATAGCATAGAAACCACGCCAGGGTAAGAGATGAAACTGACATCAGAGGGATGAAATGTTGTGTGATTGGCTGGACAAACACCAGACTTACTAAAAACACTCTGGAAGTACTCATTCAAATGACATGCGATGTCACCAGGATCATTAACAATTGAGCCATTAATAGAAATTTGAGACACTGGCTTCTTTTTTTCGCTTATATAATTCCAAAACTTTTTAGGATCTTCTGAAATAAAGTTTGGTAGCACCGTCTTAAAATAGTGATCTTTCGAAGAGCTTACCGCACGTGCAAGGTTTTCTTTTAGTTCTTTTAGATTGCCAATAGATATGCATTGTTTTTTTAATCTCTTTATTTTTCGCTTCAGGTGGATGATTTCACGCGTCATCCATGGTGTCTGCCTATTAACTAGTTTTTGTTTGGTTGGTACAAACGTATCTGTACAGAAATTACATATATCTTTGAAACGGCACCAAAGTGAGTTGACATCAGTGTCGGTGAAATCAGTTAGACATGTTTCCAAATGTTCTATTATGGATGCATCGTCTGCACGTGAGTAGTCTTTGAAAGAACGCTTCACAGAATTATTTGATTTCATAGGAGCAACAATGTGTAAGCAAACACTGACAAGAAGATGATCAGAAATACCTTCTACAACTTGAACTGTGCACTCTGATAATTGTCTGGGTAAAAAAACCAAATCCAGTACTGATTTCGAAGTACCTTGAACACGTGTTGGTTCCCGCACTATCTGCACTAGGTCATGAGTTAACATTATGCTCAGCATACTATTGAAATGATTGTTGTTTTCAGAAAGTGATTGAAAGCGCTCCCAATTAACGCCTGGTAAGTTAAGGTCCCCTATTAAGAGTATTTTATGATTGTGGAATTGAGACAGGTGTTTTTCTAGTTTGTCCAGATACTCAGGGGTGGCATCAGGAGGCCTATAAATGGCACACAGCAAAAAGTTATGGCCCCAGCATGTGATTTTTACGCATAAACATTCTAGGCCGGGGATGTCTTGCAAAAGAACAGCATCTAACGGGTTTTTAATGAGGACAGCCACGCCGCCTCCTCTAGAAGCCCTATCCTTACGAAATATTTGATAACAAGGTGGGAAAACGTCCTCGTCACATATTTCAGTCCGTAGCCACGTTTCAGTTATGACGGCAATGTGGGGGTCTTGTTCTAGTAAGGAGACTTCCAAAGGTACTGTTTTATTTATTACACTACGAGCGTTTAGGTTGATTATACGTAAACTCTTGTCAAACTCATTGAAAACGGGTCATGTGTCAGACTGCTGAGATCGCTGGTTCGTTATTTTGACACGCATGTTTTTTGTCTCATCCCAAAAGTATAGCTCTTTATCGACCTTTAGCTTGTCATGAAGCAAGTGCACTTTTTTACCTTGTAGTTTTTCTGCTTTCGCGCTTTCCCACAGAAACTTCCGTTTCTTCAAAGTCGCTTGCGAATAGTCATTTTGAATAGATATGCCTGATCCTCTAAGTTTGCGACAGCTATCGAGTATCAGTTTCTTTTCATTGAAATTTTGGAGATAGACAATGACCGGGCGTTTGCTGCCAAGGCGTCCAAGCCTGTGGATGCGGCCGATAGATTCACATTGTACGTTCATCTTATCCCGCATTATCGTCGTTAGAACTTTTTCTTTAAGAAGCGCTTCCGTTTCCTCGGGGCATTCAGAAACGCCATGAATTATTATGTTTGATCGCCTGTTTCTGTCCTCAAGATCAGTTAGTTTCTTTGACTGGAATGTGATAACGTGTTCTATGGATTTAAGCGTATTTTGAACTCCGTCTTCCGGTGATGAAGGTAGTTCAGACAGCCTTTTTTCAATATGACTGACCATCTGCTGAAGGCTACTGATCTGCCCTTCGACATTAAGTAATTGCGCTTTCATTTCTGCAATGTCATTGCGGATTACAGTTTGACCTTCAAGCAACTGCTCAAACAATTCTTTCTGCGTGGGACCTGGGTTAGTTTCAATGTCCCCGCAGAGAAGCAACTTGCAGACGAAAAGACATTCATAGGCAAGGTTAAGGCACTTCCGTGGGCACGGCAGGACAATAATACCACGACAATCACTACGAAGAGAATAATTGTTACAACTGACCTGCAGAACGCAGAACAGAGATCTGGTTAGCGTCATGGCCAAGCCGCGTCCTTCGTGCCCACAAAAGGCAAATCGGTGAGGCGTTTCTTTTATAGCATTTTCTTCGAATGACGTCACGCAGCGACTGCCGATTGGTGTCGCCAGCGGAGTCAAATTGCCAGGGTGGAACCACAGCGGAATTTGTCCGGCGGTGATATCTGGAGGAAGTTGATACTTGTCGATGATGCCGTCGTTTTCCCAGCACGTGTGGCCGCTCACAGCTGAAGATGCGCTAAACTGGAAAAAGCCCTGCAGAACGCAGAACAGAGATCTGGTTAGCGTCATGGCCAAGCCGCGTCCTTCGTGCCCACAAAAGGCAAATCGGTGAGGCGTTTCTTTTATAGCATTTTCTTCGAATGACGTCACGCAGCGACTGCCGATTGGTGTCGCCAGCGGAGTCAAATTGCCAGGGTGGAACCACAGCGGAATTTGTCCGGCGGTGATATCTGGAGGAAGTTGATACTTGTCGATGATGCCGTCGTTTTCCCAGCACGTGTGGCCGCTCACAGCTGAAGATGCGCTAAACTGGAAAAAGCCCTGCAGAACGCAGAACAGAGATCTGGTTAGCGTCATGGCCAAGCCGCGTCCTTCGTGCCCACGAAGGACGCGGCTTGTGACTACTATATTGTGACTACTCAAGAAATGCCTGGTTCATCGCCTTCATTGCTATCCCAAGTGTCAGGTGTTGACCATGGTTATACAAAGATAACATACACACACCATCACACACGCATACATATAAACGAAATAGTTATTCATGAAATTTTCTTAAGATATGTCATACACCATAATGAATATAGGCTATCCACTGTTATAACACTAATAATGTCGTCATTTCAATCTCAGTCCACTGCCACGGGTTCTCCACCAAGATTTTATCGTTTAGCAAACAGACCCCCATCACTGCGAAACCACATGCTGACGACGTTCGGCCGTGAGAACGAGGCCGGTCGTCGCGTCGGCGACATCTGAAACAAGGTGTCGACGCGCGACCTCTTCACCTCATTTACGGCGGCCGACGCAATTACCGAAATGAGCCTCGCCGACCCGGGACTCGTTGACGAAAATTCCGGCGAGGGTTCCATTTGGACGGGCTCTTGAGCAACCGACAGTTTAGAGGGGACGTCGGAATGGGAGAGGGGGGGAGGAGCGGCAAAGGTTGTCGCCAAATAGAGGACCGGGGATAAATTATCGCTTCCGGTTCCCCAAATCGCTTCCGCCTGCACGACCAGGATCTTCATTAAACGGAAGAGGTCTCCGAGTTTGCGAATCCCGTCTCTCCGATCGCGCATAGGCGCACACGTTTGTCCGTGTCCGATACGCACACTGTCAAACAACCAATGATCGTCTCCCACGCGCTTTTCGCATAGCCTCGAACCGAAGACCACGTTCACGGCGAATTCCAGGAATAGAGGTCGAAAGCGCGCGCCAGATTTCGGGTAACGATTCAAAACCTAAAGAAACGGGGGGCGGCGTGGAACGGACGGAAGTGAACGAAATTGCCAGTCAAGAAAACAAAAACAAAAATAATCGAGAAAAAAAAGCTCAAATCATAGGTCGGAACAGGGGCAGCAGAGCGGCGGCCGCAATCCCCCTGATGAACATTCATTTCGACGCGGGAAGGCGGGAACGGAAAGGAGTGAGTGAAGTGAAGGAGCCCCGGAAAAGAGAGGCAACCGAATGGCTCGATTGGTTCCGGCGCCGCGGCTACCGCTGAAAATAATTAATAACTGGCCATAATGATAAATCAGACAGGTTCCTTTCCCCCTTCACTAAAGCACCACCACCCTTCGGGGGGAGGGGGGAGGAAAACACAGACAGCACATGCTGCGCCTCCTACCGGAGACAGCTGCTCCATCCTGCTCCATCCATGGAGAACATGCGCTCAAACCATTGCGCTTACGTCTCTCGCATGTACGAACGTCTGCGCATCACAACGCTGAAGCGTGCCACGAGCTCGCGTTTGCTTTGCGGTGTGTTTCGCGCTGATGCTAAACAAAAACTATACAGCAGCGACTGACCCGTGCTCCAACTCTTTCGTCCCCCCGGACTTTCCTTCCTATACGTTATCCCATCCCGGTCTTCTTTCGATTGTTTGCTATCTTTGTGTGTCGCCGACCTGCCCGTCCGCTTCGCTCCCAGCCACTCTTATATACGGGCTGCGCAAGCTTCCGCCATCACGTGACCCCGCCAAGCGCGGGTCCCTTGATTTACTGAATTATAGAAGCCGCGATGCGCGCCTTGTTTTTTTTTTTCTTTCTTTCTCTGACCCCGCTATAACTTATTTGTTGTATGTTCTTCGGTTTATTGCATTGCGTCAGGACGGAGGCTAGGAAAGCACGCCCGAGCGTGTATAGGATGGTTGGCGAAGTGTTTTATTAACTAGGTAAGTCTCCACCTCTGTCCAGGGAGGAAGCTAGTCGAAGCATGCAGGTTCACAGGTGCAGACCGTATATAGACAGATGAGTCAGAGAATGGAAACCACGTTTCGCACACTTCGCACTTCAGTCTTTTAACGACCGAGAGCTGTATTAACTAGAACATCACAAGCGACGGATACTGATGGCTAGTGTTGACCAGATTGTGGCCAATGTTGCCTAATATTGGCAAGCACTGACTATTAGACATTCAAACAGAAGCAACGGCTCCAGTTTGTCTCAAGCGACGAGCTCAACTGGCGGACATTTCCCGCGACAACGTAATTTCGTGCTAAGCTAAAAAAAAAGATAGTTCGATTCAGACATGTATCGTGCTGGTATGACGTCATGTAGCGCCAGTAAGAACACGAGGTCACAAAGGATGTGCGTTTTACTTCACACAGCGCTAAGTTACGACAGCGTGCTTACTCCCGCTTACAGCCGCGTTGATAAAACCAGCACCGTCGAGTGATCCGTTAATGTTCCTTGTTAGAAAAGCAACAACAGCGAAATTAACGATGTAGCCAAGTTTTATTGGCGCTGAAGCGCGAACACTACAATAGTTGATAACACGTGTTCATTTGTTACTAAGAGTTGTTATCATTTTTTCTTTCATAATTCCTGTTATCTGTTTGCTTGCGATTTCTGTGCCTTAAAAGTGTACTTCCTTGTATTGTGTCTTTCATTTTTCTTTTTCTGTTATATTTTGCACATTTGGTTGTGTTATATTATGCACATTTGGTGAATCCTTGCTGTTCGCCAAGTTAGGGGTCAGCAGCTCAGTCAAGCTGTTTTTTTTTTTTGGTTGGAGTTTTCATTGGAACGATCCTCGGATTTTGCAGCTTTTACTGCGGGCCCCTGTCATCATGTGCACAATGATGATGAAATAAACATATTATTATTATTATTATTATTATTATTATTATTATTATTATTATTATTATTATTATTATTATTTCCCCGAAGTGGCAACACCTGTTTAAATTGCGCGGTATTGAGATACGGAAATGCGCGAACGATAGCTACATCGGCTGTTCCGCGCCGGACGGTACAACTGCAGCAAGGGTGCAGTCGGCTATGGTTAGTCGGGTATGGAGGGGGAGAAGAGAGGGTCTAACCCCACTTCCCCAAAAAAAAATTTCTTGTTGCGTTACTGGGCCATATTTGAAGGTCAAGAATAATAATATTGCAACAACAACAACCACAACAAAGCAGGTAATGTCGACGAGTCATTGCTGACAAAGCAGCACGCACGCTAGACGCCGAGCATCGAGAAGCGGAACCACTCGGAATTGGAAGCGGCGCGCCCGCCAATGCAAAGCACGTCACGGCAAAAGCACGAAAGGCCGCCCTCGAAATCTCGCGTCGGGTAGACCCATTCGAACAACGGCGGACGTCCCTGCAAGTGCATATTTCATGAACGCCGGTGGAGGGTGCGGGTTTTACATTTCGGTTACCGCTGTGTACCCGGTACTGCTGCTGCTGCCGGTGCTACACGCGAAGCCGACCCGCTTCCGTTTGGGGGCCCGCGACAGGTATCCGGAACGAGACCGATTTTGAATGATGCGCCGGACATGACTCACTACTCACCTAGGTCGGCTCGTTTCGAGGGCACCGGTGAATTTTTAAGGCGCTTCGGGGCGGGCGTGCGTGGCCTTTACAGCTCGTCCGCAGTGACATCCTCATCACGACTAAAGCCTCTGCCCGCTGGTTTTTCGATATTTGATAAAAGCACTCCCAGCGGAAATGCTGTTTGTCGCTCCTCGCTCGGCATCAAAATGGAAAAGCTATTGGCGTACAAAGCTATTGTATAAGCGTACAAAGATTTGTTTCATGTGTCCGTTCCCCTATGTAATACCCCTTCGGAGGCCTTTAGGGCTATTATAAAATAAATAAAATTGGCGTATGCTTTAGTATTATAACCGCTGCGCGTACACAGCTGCACATCACGCCGCGATGGCTTAGAGCAGCGTTGTCAAACAAGCGGCCTGGGGATCTTTCGCTAGCGCGCCACGGCTAAGTAATCAAAACTTGCGACTTCGCTAAACGGTGTTCCCATTGTTCTCTCGCCTACTGGGTTTAATAATGATTCGCTCGCGTAAGCTGCAGATACTGGAGAAGTTCTCGAGCATTAGATTAGTCCGCCACCACAGCCATTTATTGAGACATAACCGCGGAACAAATTTTCGCCATTTCATGATTGACTTTCCGGTTTCAGTCATCTTGGATATCGGTATCAATATCTTTTCCGAATCATAACGCAAAAATTCGCTAGAGTATAGCTTATTTAGTATATATAGGAAAGGGGCTCTCAATCAATCAATCCTCTATTTTTGTCATAAACAATACCATATTTTAGAGCGAAAAATGGGAGGCCAGAGAAAAAAGCTGTTTTCACGCAGCTTGACTGCAGCTCTGGCCACAGGACAGTGACTGACTGGCCGCAGTGACAGAATGATTTGTTTCTTAGGACGCCATTTTCGAACGGCGAGATCAATATGACAATGTTTTCTATCTGTTTTCTGTATAAAGACGCTCGTCAAGATGGCGTCGTGGCTTGAATGAAACACGAAAACGTTCGTTTCCACCACGCGTTCTTGCTTGGAGACGTCAGCGTGCAGGTATCCCAGAACTTGAAGCGGAAACAATCAAACGAGCTGCGCAGTCGAATAAGGCAATCAAGTAAGAGCCACGACAAGAAAACTCGCCACCGTTTTCAATAACATCGAATCAATCAATCGAGCGTTCAGCGCCTGCAGCGTCACGCGCCGACTCTACAAAGCTACAGGCATAAGCCGCCGGACACGATCGATTCAGCGAACTCAATCATTGCTCGTGTTTTGTCATCCCGGGAGGCGCCTTCATATCTCTGTTATTGAAAGCCCACTCACCTATAGGCGTATCGCTACAAACGTAGGAGCTTCTTGCGTATGTTCTCTCCTTTTCCTTCTCTTATATTATGAAAAAAAAGTGTCCAATTCATCGCTACACTTTTTTTTTCAATTATATTCTGTTTAGAAGATGTAAGCGCTTTTATATAAAACAGGCTCCTCCTTTTAAGAGGTAAGAAAATTGAAAAGAAAAACGAACACACACATAAAAGAGAATCTACGAATAGTGCACGTAAGTCAGTCAAGCCGTAAAAATGGCCACATTCCGCGAATTCCACTCCCGTAGCGACACGGAAAACGACACAATCAAACAGCGCAGTCAATTAACACTGTAGCTCACATGAAGTGCAGCCCTACGAACATCATATACGCTGAAAATGGCGCAACACGTGACGACTTCGTCACGCTTTCCACTTTCTTTCCTCCATCTTTCTCTCTTCTTTCCTTTCTCGAATATGGTACGTGCACTGACGTCATCGAGGCTGTCGTTTTTCTGTCACAACCAGAACATTCAAACGCCGAGATTTATCTATATCTGTCCACGTCAGGAGCTTTACAGAAGCTGCGAAATCGTGCAACCAAATGGCGTCCATAATCGCCAGGCGAACGCTCCCTATATTGTCCAACAAGTGTCCAATCTGACGCGAAGCTTCCTTCCTTTCCCCGCATTGCTCTCTCCAACTTTTTCCACTTCTCAGTACGTTTCGTGGCCCGCTAAAAAATCGACGACCACGCCTACGTTATATAAGGCAGTCCGTCGGACGAAGGGAGGAAAGGGGGCGGGGGAGGAGGAGGCGTACAGTGAAAGACTCATACGAACGCCACCACACAGCAGACAACACGGGAGAGGAAATTAGCAGAGGACAGCGGAAGCGAATGCAGACCCAGTCGCGTGGCGCCGGTCCTATCGATTCCTGTCCGAACTCCGGCAGCCCCCGGCGCACAGGAAAGCCATGGTCGCCGGGCCGGAGCCGAAACAAGAGGGGTCCACGAAATTGAAAAATCTCCCGCCTTCGCAGGCGAACAATAGGGACCCCACGCCGAGGCCCCCTTTTTTTTCCCCCAAGATGGCGGGCGACGGTTCAAGAATGTACCCTCCGTTTCTCCCAACGTTTCCTTCCCTCACCTCTTCCCGACTTAACGGCACGCACCGAGCTATGGCTGCACACGCTGTGCCTATCTCGGCTTTCAAACCCAGCCCGCACTTGACCAGGAACAAGGGACAACCCCGCACAACTGGGCTTATGGAACTTGCATAACCTCGATGGCAGTCACGTGCCCGCTGTTGCCATTGCTCTCGAAAAACAAGGCAGTTACATAGCTGTGAAAATACTGCCGCCCTAGCATGTGCCGGGATGACCGAGCATTTTCCGGGCAACCGCGCCTATAACAACAATCCCGGCAGACGCGGAAAACAAACAAAAATTAACAAAGCAACTCAGTGCCCCGAAAAGAAATTTCGTCCCCTTCACGCCAGGATTTACAACGCAGCGGGGCGCGCAGTATAACGCTGAGCCCGTTATCCCACGCGCATGCGCCATGAGTGCACGGGAACGGCGTTTCTCGTGTAGTGAAAGCGCTCGCAGGCAGGCAGGCAGGGGCGAAAGTGCATTACGTATGGATGAGATTCGCATCCGACCCCGCGCGCGCTGCGGGCACAAAGGGACTCCAGATTTCCGCGGCGTATGGGTCAACTTTCCCTGCAAACCACCAGCACGGAAGCTGCCCCGCGTTATCTGGAAGAGGCCTCGAATCAGCCGGTCTTGCCATGCATAGAGTTTCCCAAAAATAACAAGAGGGCACTCTGGCACTGCGATCGTTCAGCGAGCATGGGAATGATGAGCAGTACACACATTTGCCTAGTCTTCGTACTTGCAGCTTCGTTTATTACTGGTTACGGTTTTGTTTCGAAAGAAAGAACGAACCCTTTTGAACTTAGGGACTTGATTCGATATAGTAAGCTTAAAAGAATAAGGTTGTGAAGCGCAAACGCTGAACATTTGCCGATTTTTGTTTCGTGAAAAAACAGCTCCAAGCCACACGAACACACACGGAGCCAGAAGCAGGCCAGAAGTACGAAAATTAGACAAATGTGTGTACTATACCCATCATTCCCATGCTCGCTGAAGCGCCGTGTGTTGCAACACCCGTAGACACTAGCGCCAGAGTTCCCTCTAGTAAGTATTGTGGGAAACTCTATGTTGTCGTGGAACGTGCGCGGTGGTGCAGGCGTAATCCACCAGACGGCGGGAGAAGCCGGAAGTGCAGCCGCGAACGGTCGGTTATTGGAGCATCGGTCGTAGCGTCCATTTCCCCACAAATCAATTTCGGCGCGCACGCACACCGATAGCTGTCACGTAAGGCTTTGGCGGCAAGAGGCAAAGCCGACGTTTCAGCGCTGTCCATCGTCGCGTCGGTCCTCGACACTGCACATTTGGCTTGCTTCTCGGCCTCTTCGCGCGCGCTGCAATGTATTTCGCTGTTCTGAGCCCGAGAACCTCTACCATTATATTGCTTCCTACTATTTACCACTTTTTTTTTTCTTTTGTGGGATAGAGCTTGACGAGGTTAATGAGTCCTAGAAGACGAAGTTTTACCCATCGACATGCCAACTATACAGAAGGGCTCGCAGAGCACGACAGATTGTCTGTGAAAACAAAGGATGAGAACAAAGAGTAACTGACAGTATCAAGATAACCAAATCACTGTGAGGCACAGTCCCCGCGATCGTCTTTGTATTGTGCCGGCACGAACAACGGGTCGCTCGTCTGTGGACAAAAAATGTCGATCAGCGTCACGTCCGGTTGAGCCAGTCCCTTAAGATAGAATACCTAAACAAAATGATACTTTAGGATGTTCCAGCTAGACCGACTTACAGCTCTCCTTATTGTACAGCCAATCGCTCGCAAGATTCCGAAAGCTCGATCCCGCGATATTTGCCAGCAGCAAACTGGGCCGATAGGCAGACAACGAACTACATACGCGAGCAGCTTCGCTACAGCCACACCTTGTTCCTTTCGCGAACGCGCACCCGCCTACGAACGTCACGCCACAAGTCCATTTGCGAAGCAACATATCTCATTCCCAAGGGCACGTGTGGTGGGTGCCACATGCAGGCACACGTCATGCATATACAAAGCAAGAAAAAAAATCGGCAATTCGTGAGCGACACTGTAAGCTTAGGCTCCAGCACAGCGTCCACTTCGATGCAAAGTGAAGACGGGTTGAGTGCTTCAAGCGGGAAGGCCGTATGAGAACATCGCCCGAGAGCGTGCTTTAATACATGCGCTGTGCTATACGTATATAATTACGTGCAGTGCAGGTAAGGGCACGAGCACTGTGGTGCAATGAAACATCTCATTACAAAGAATAGCAGCTCGACCTGTATACTCGCAGCAACTTTGTGCGCAGATAGATGAACCATTTTTTAGCTGTTCTTTTACATTTCAAGCGTACTCATGCGTAAATGAGGCGTAACACTGAGGAAGCCATGCGAGAAGTTCGGTCAGCAAAACGGGTAAGACCACCCCGCCGCGGTGGTCTAGTGGCTAAGGTACTCGGCTGCTGACCCGCACGGCGCGGGTTCAAATCCCGGCTGCGGCGGCTGCATTTCCGATGGAGGCGGAAATGTTGTAGGCCCGTGTGCTCAGATTTGGGTGCACGTTAAAGAACCCCAGGTGGTCTAAATTTCCGGAGCCCTCCACTACGGCGTCTCTCATAATCGTATAGTGGTTTTGGGACGTTAAACCCCACATATCAATCAATCAAAACGGGTAAGACCGGGAGTCTCGCGCTTGGATTTTGTCGTTAGAAACGCTGGCTCCGCGATTGGCTACGGTTGCACATTACCGGAACTAATCGCGGAGGCCACGGTACGAAAACAAAAGGCCGATAAGTGGTCCGGAACAACCTATTAACATTAGTGTATATATTGCGTTTTTTTTACGCCCAAAGCGCCTTCAACTATTATTCTGTCTAAGAACGGGAAAGAAAAATCGCATTACGTGTAAACAATTCCTTGATCCGTTACTTGGAGCGAACGCATCTACAACAAGAAGTCTCCGTAACGTTGCACCTCATGCTTGAGACGGACACCACCTTTCCCTACACTGCACGGAATCTGTGCAACACAACGGAGCTTACGTAAGCCAAAGTTGGTGCGGCGACGCAGACGGCCAGAGTGGGACGCTTCGTTAGGCTTAGCTGCCGGCCGGCCCACTAGGCCTAACAGAGCATGCGCGCCTCCTCCTGCTTCTCGACTATATAGCCGGCGGCGCGTCGAAAACTCCCTTCGCCGGGTCCGAAGGGCGAAAAAGCGGCGCCCGCACGAATATAAATGCGAACTCGCTGTCGTCCGCACCTGCGGCAGCGGCGGAAAGGAGTCGGCGGCGCACGCGGGAGACGGTGCGCGCGCGGCACAAAATGTGAACAAGGTGTCTCGCAACAACTACCTCTATAACTTAACCGTCGTTCCGCCCTGGAGACGACGTGTTCGAGCTTTTCGGCTTGCTTAGGAAGCCAGTCAACACGTCAGGGCAGGTATGCGTATTTCGCCAGACAGTTCACAGAAATATTAGGCACACTTTTTTGTGCGTCTCTTAGCTTCCAAAGTGCCCTATACGTCCACTTGATCCTTTGTGGGAACTGCCGTAGCGAATTTCCCGCTCCGATGCAACGCTATTATGCCGCCTTTTCGTACTTGTTGCACTGACAAAGACGCGCTCGTTTCGCATCAGTGTGGCTGCACAAACCTCTAACGTGCTGTTCCTGCGAAACCGAAGAGTCAGTTTAAAAAAAGTGGAGGGGGGGGGGGGGCGTGCGAACGCGGGCACAAACAGCGTTTGTGGTGTCCAGACTTTCTTTTTGTGTCCGTGTTTGCACGCCCTGTGTTTTTTGATGACTTGTTTTTTTTTAATTAAATACGCACCGACTAGCTCAGCTCTATGTTAATCGAAAAGACGATTGAGCATGTCCTATGCAGCTGCACTCGCTACAACACTAGGCGATGCCCGCTCGGTATACTTGTCAATCAACCGGACTTGCGAGCATTTTCTGCAACCATGATTCTAGGACCATGGACAAGCGTCTATAGAAGGCGCAGAAGGCAACCAAGGCATTACTGACGTAAGTAGGCAAGTTTGTGCCAACGCTAGCATTTAAAGTTCATACGCTCTCTTCACATATTTCCGGTCACTCTTGTTCACGTTTTGCGATATACAGACGTAATAGTTTCATCTACAGCCGTATCGATTATTCAGCCTAGATAGGGTGGCATACTCCACGCGCGACGTTCGTAGCGAAAAACGTGAACATCTAAATACAAAGTGTCTTCAATAACCTTTCAAAAGTAAAAGTAGTTTTGATCATGACCGACTCCATGAGGTCACATTCGCTCACTTAACTACACGAATTCAAAGCTGAAAACGTGGATGTCAGGTGTACCATGCCTTTTAGGGCACTGAAAGCGCCTCGGAGGAGATGGAAACACAGTTTTTTTTTTAGTTAGCTTATCACCAGCGCCCCACGAAATAAATGCCGCGCTTTTTATTGCTCACATGTGTGTGCTTCATAATGAGCAATGAGTGGTCATCCCTCGCCAGATATCGGCACACCGATATGGATCAGGCGCGTATTTCATTCTCTGTCTGTCTGTCTGTGCGTGAATGTGTGTGTGTGTGTGTGTGTGTGTGCGTGTGTGTGTGTGTGTGTGTGTGCGTGCGTGCGTGCGCACGCTTAGAAGAATAGATACTTCGGGGACTTCGTAACGATCCATTATGGCCCTTAGAAACGCAAGAAAAAACACAAAAACACAGGAAACGTGAGTACGATCGCGCATGTTTGCGATGCATGCGAATAATTTTTCTGCGGATTTGTCTCGGGCCTTGCCCGCATGAATCACACACGGTCGAAATGGACGCCTGTGACTGATGACTCTACAGAAGGCGGCACAGTGCAACCGGCTCTATAGGCGGGGCTATCGATTCACCGCTCATCGTATATTTTTTCCCCCTCCCGATGTCATACGCAATATCGGAAACTGCATGCACGCGCCCTATTCAACATGCACAACGCAAGACACTCAAGAGTGTCATGTCGTTCTGGATACAGATGACTCGCGTCGGCCAGACTCGCCTCCATACGTACACAGTTCGCATATCGCAGTGACGGTACCACCGCTTTGTTCCCTCGTTTGTTTCGGAACAGTCGGAGGTTAGACATCTCTAGCTACTCGATTCGACTCTTCCGGCTATGTAGCAAGAAAACTACAACCGCATTACCCTATAGCATGCACAACGCCTGGTAATCGAGAGGGTATACGGCTGTGTGTCTGTTATATGTACTGGACCATTCGCTTTATAGAGTTGTGCATTCCTACTGCCAGAGCTGTATATCTTCTTTTTCGCCGGCGTTTTCTTGTTTCATTGTTTCGAGAGACTCGATGTACAGAACTTCGATCAGCATGCGTACAGGACTAACTGAAGCTGACTTGTGGTGCGTTTCGAGGACTATCGAGCTCTAAACGAATCGGTAATGCGAAGTAACCGTCATTCGGATATTTTGGATATACGCAAGGCAAACGACAACGCTTCTGTAAGCGATGGCGCTTTTTCTGTTTGAGCTAATCGTTCGAGTTGACGTTGCCTTAGAAACCAGGGGCATACTGCTTTTTCCGAATGGGTGTTTCGCAAACCGATAGTGCTTTTGCAGGCGCGTCACCCGAGCATTAAGTAACGCGAAACCTTTCTTAAACCTGCCGGAGAACATGCGCAACGACCTCAAAGATATAGTAAACAGAACGATGGTGTGGCACACTCAAATATAGTAGTGCTACTATACAACTGATCTCCACAAGCCTCGCAGTTCGATTGCCTGTGGCGCTGCTATAACTTCAGAAAATCGCGCAGTGTACACTCTCAAGCAGTACTTGAGGCATCTTCCTGACACACACAAAGGTAATGATACAAATACAACCACCTACAAAGTCTTGGTAAACAACAAAGACAGCACACACATATTTATTGCACGCGTGCCCACCCACGAACGTTACAGTGGCCACTAAGACCGCAAGCTTTAACGACCTTCCAATAGTCAAGCTGACAGCATCTACTTGCAGTGCTCAAATCACCAATACGCCAAACAAAAGACTAACACCTAGAACCGCATGTCAGTCTGTGAAACAGTGACGCTCTTTCTCTGTGCTTCTTTCTTCCTGTGGTGCTTTAGGCGTCTAGAATCACCCCTCAGTTTGAAACAGTCCCTGAAACTCAAACACTAAATTAAGGCTAAACGAAGAAAAAGTTGTATGCTAGTTGCAGACAACCAAAGCCAGCCAACAGGTAATGAGGGCTTGCTTGGCAACATTGTTAAGAGCGAGTAAGTAAGTCAATTTAGTTGGAGAGAATTCACTACGTCTCTTGTAATAGAAAGTGGGTGTAAGTAATTCACGTCAACGCTGTCAAGAACGCTATACCACACAACGGAGATGCCACGCTGCCCCTCAGTTGCTTGGTCGAAGAACAAAATCTGGGTGTCGTCCTGTTACGTAGGTGCGCGTGACGGTTCACAAAACGCGGGCCCCCATTCACAAGCTTAGACGCGAATGTCTTGAATCTACAAGCACCGCTTCTACGAGCACCAATCTCTGTAGACACGTAAGGTTCGCAAACCAGGACACCGCGCAAATTGGCAGTGTCAGGGTCCCGAAGCTAAAACGTTGATAGCGCCCTGTAGGACGGCGCCAGAAGGCGTATAGTTCCGCAAATAAGATGCGCTTGACCGGACGTGACAAGAGCAGCGGCTACTACCGAACGTAGCCAGACCACAATGCCACGCGAGAAAAAAAAAAGAGACAAAACTTTAATAAACAGAGCTAAAAAGACGCCGGTAGACGCCTACGGAGCGTGCCGCGGCACAAACCGACGCTGGGCAGCGGCTTCGCCGCGAAGGACACTTGACCAAAGGACTTCTCGTCCAGGCCAGCGAGAAAAGGGTCGCGCATAAAAAAAACGCGCGGAGAACACGAAGAAGAGGAAGAAGAAGGGACGGGGGTGAGAGAGAAAGACAAGACGTATGAACGCCATACGGCGGGCCGACAAGCCAACTTGCCAGATGGGCACATTGGCCGACGCCTCCGTTCGGCCAGCCCTTCTCGCGAAGCCGCGCACGCTCACGAGAACGGACGAGAAGGAGGCAGACGACGCCGAAGAAGAAGCAGACGACAACGAAGTAAAGAACAGACGGCAACAAGTAAAAATGCATGTACAAACAGGCGACTCGAACGCCCCGGAGAGGAGCAGGAGCAAAGGCATGATAAAATGCAGACGACGGGATTGTTGGACCGGGCTGGAAAAATAAAGTAATAGCAGAGAGGTGAGCACGGGGCGAGTTGAACGAGAGGCGAGGCGAGGAGGGAATGAAGAAAGGGGCGGTTAAAGAATAATACAAGAAAAACAAATGAAGGAGGATGGAGCACGAAGAAGAAGAAGAAGCGAATTAAAAGCGAGATGCCACGGAACCGGTTCGGCGGCGGCATGGCAGACGCGGCGCGCATTTCGCGGATAATTTGTGCTCTTCCCTTCGCTTGCGAGCGGCGGCGCGGTGGTTCGCAGGAGAGGAGTTCACGACCCTTTTCGCACCTCTGCAGGCCGCTCTGGCGGCGGCGGCCATTACGCCGGAGCAAGAAGAGGAACAAGACGGAGAAGCGCGAAAAGCATGAATGCAAAACACGGACGATGGCCGACGAAGAGGGCAGAAGCGCAAAGGGGTGTTACGCATGCGCGAGAATGGCGCTACGTGACGGGCAGCGCCGCTTGACGTAAGCAAATGAAGAAGGCAAAGAAGGCGCGCAAAACTGCGTTGGGCATCGTTTCGCGGCAGCGAGGCGCCAGGAAGAGAGAGAGAGAAATAACGCAAACGGCCTAATCGGCGGCCTTGGCGATGGCGAAGAGCCGGGTCTACTGCTACCGAACAAGGGACGAGGATGCTAACCATCAACGCTTAGGTGCGCGTTTTCTTAGATTCCCCCCCCCCCCCCGCCCACCGGGGCAGCAAACAGTCCGACGATACTGCCGGAGACGACGTTCGACGATGTCGTTTCAACTGTCGACTGAAGCACGCGCGCCAAGGATGGTCGCATTGAATACGACGCGCTGCCTGCACGCCTTCTTGATAACGGCGGACAGAGCAGTTCGAGAAGTCCCTGCGCGTTTCCCGAGGTGGGCTGCCGGGTGCAATTGGGTAGTGATGTCAGTTCGCCATGACATATTTGCTATGCTCGTTATTACAATGCGAAGCAACTAATAAAAAAGGGAGGAGGGGCACCCAGCAACCCGAAGCAGCGTTTAACTTCCCATACATCCTTGTGCGTAGCGGTCAAGCTTGATGTACGATGGGCAATACGAAGCCCGCACGATGGCGAAATACACAAATTTGTGCAGCAGGAGTGTCAAATTGCACTAACTGGTAGGTCATACTTGCGAATTCTAAGTACTGACCTATAAGTAAGACGTCCTCAGCCTTCACATCACAAGAGTCCGACGTCCGCTATAGCTCTCACCAGCAAGTACCGAAGTACAAAGCGAATTTAGAATCCCATATCTGTTCTCCGCAGCTGTCGACAACAAGAGTGCGCACCTAATTCTAACACCTTGAATTTATAGCCTACTCAACAAAATTTAGCCCTAATGATGGTTCCACTGAGGAGCGATAGCTATGCTCTCACCTCAGCTGTACAACCGCGATTTTGGCGACCGACCTACCCTACTGGTGAACACGAACCGTGTTTCCAGAAATGCGCCCTAATCCACAAACTAGAAGACGTCGGATAGCTTGCGGTCCACCGCGGCGGTGTAAGGATTAGGGAGCTCGGCTACTGGCCTAAAGGTCGCGGGTTCGGAACCCTTCACTACAGCGTCTCTCACAATCTTATTTTTGTTTCGGGAGGGACGTTCAACCCCTGATATTATTATTATTGGATAGCTTGCGAACAACTGGGCAACGTGCGAGTCACCTCCCAACGTGAACGAGGCAACATTTCCGTCCTTATTCACGCGGGAGGGTGTGGTGTTGAGGGGGATGGGGGAGGGTCCATCTACTGAGGGACTTTACCATCTACAAAAAGCCAGCAAACAGCGCATGCGCTGAGTTCGACAACTCGACGAGACCACACCACGCACGCATTCTCGTTTCGGAACAGTGGGTATGTGAAACGACGCGGTGTGCGCAGCTTTTTTTTTTTTTTTACGGGACAGCAACCAACGAGCTCCAATCTTCTTGACAGCCCAAAGAGACCCCCGAGCGTACGAAGTTTGCCATGGCCGAAAGGAATCGCCCCGTGTTGTCCTTCCACACACACACATGCATACACATCCCAGTTTGCTCCTCCGTTCGTGCAATCCGTGTTTGCCAAGCGCAAATCCTTCTCGTGCGGCAAGGCGGGCAGGCAACGATCCCGCGGAGCGATGGCGACGGACAGGCATCCGCCATTCGTTCGGCCGGGCCAACCATCGGCTGACGCGCGCGCGCGCCCTGGCAGTCTGTGCCCAGAACGACGCTTTGAGTGTTTCGAAGAGGAGGAGTGTTTGCCGGAGGGGAAGGGGGGAGGGGCGTAGACGTGCACGCAACAATTTAAGGCGAGCGAGACACATATAGAGATGCACGAGAGAAGAAACACTACCAAATAAAAAAAAAGCTTTAACCTTTCAAGAACGGGCATCTTTAGCAGAGCGATAGTAGTGCATGAATAGCTTAAATAACCCCTTGCGACACGGCTCCTTCATCTGTTGATGCGATTTACTTTAGCCATTTGTGCACACTATCCGCACTGAAGAGACCACGAACACTGTGCCAATGGTAAATTAAGCATTCTTCTTCCCTACAGTACCTTCATATCTTTTTTGTTGTTGTTGTTGAAATAGTTTGCCACACAGGGTTGCCATGTCGAAAGCATTAGAGTACATACGAGGCCTTAGACGATCGCATGCAATTTGAGTGGTTCGTTAAAGTGGTTTCACGAAAATTCGTATCGACCGACAGCACAGTCAAACAACTGTTTACGTTGTAGCAACAAAAATTGTGGTGAGATGCGATAATATATTACCATTCGCTTTAAGCTCTTTATCTAGAACCTTGGCATCAAAAATTTTATGTTTCACGCGCTTAAAAGCATTTCATCATAACGCGTCTATCTATCTATCTATCTATCTATCTATCTATCTATCTATCTATCTATCTATCTATCTATCTATCTATCTATCTATCTATCAGCATAATGTCACAATGTCACAGTCCCATCGCGTACGTCGTCAAACCTTCTCCACCAGACATGTGGCACGTACCTGTGGGCGGGTATGTGCCATGTGGGTATGCGCCACAGGTGATTAACAATTTATATCTATCCGGGTACGGCGCGAACCGACATGCGCGATTTAAACGCCTAAGCGTCAAGGAAAAGCCAACGTCAACAGCGTTGACCCGGCGAATGCAAATAATACACGTCAGGGTCGCAACAAGCCTAAACGGACGAACCGAATGTGACAAACAATTCGAATTTTAGCCTTCATGGTCCCTCGAAATGAGACAGCCATAATAATATAAGGAGCAATACACGCCCTCTCCCTTCCTAAAACGACAAAAGCCATAAGACGAACAATTTAGGAAACAATCGCAGTAACGTGCGTTGATGAGGCAGCTGATGTACATGACTTGAAATTAAACAGCCCTGAAATCGCGACACATATCCTACATTTTGGTTTTCTCTGTTCCATATATGCTTAATCATTACAATAGTATGGACGGGAACCAAAGAAAGAAAGAAAGAAAGGAAAAGAAATAAAGAGGGAAAGAAAGAAAAGAAAGAAAAGAGAGAGAGAGAGAGAGGGGGGGGCTTGCTAGCATTCATTTCTTTCATCTTCATTGCGACAACACGCGCAGACGCGTCGTCTATGAGCCGCGGCGTACGCCCCCACGTACTACGAAACAGAAACAGGACACCCACTTTGAGCTAGCACAACCAAAACACATCGCTCGTACTTTGCGCTTCGTTTACGCAGCCTCATCCGGCTCGAGGGCGCGAGAGAGGCGCCGACGGCGACACGAGATATGGTAGAACCGCACAGCGATAGGCTTTAAAATTTTGATAACCCTCTCAAGCAAGGGGCTTCCCCGCATGCACGTTCTAACGCCCGTCTCCATTTTCGGGTCGCGCGATTCGTCTCGATTAACGCAAACCGTTTGCACGCCCGGCCATCACGCGTTGGCTGCAGGAGGGGGAGAACGCTAGCCCGCTAAACCAGCAGCCCGCGTGCATCACCGCACCGTTATACGATGTGCGGGGAAACACATCTACAGCACATCCACGCACGAACCTCTAACGCATCTCGGCTCCCAACGTGCAAGAGTAATTCAGGAATGCTTTTTTTTCTTATTGATGATGTTTTTTCTTCGCTATTTTTTTTTCAGTTGAACGGGAGAGCAGCGAAACCCTCAAAACTAATCCATCTTTCCACCAACACACGTACCATGGCACCACTTTTTTCGCGGCAACTGCGAAACGCGCCTCCTATAATATGCGATTCCGCAGACATCTGCAACAACTATTACACCTTCACTACTATTACAATGTTTTATTTCTGAGCAAATTTCACTAGCTGCTTCAAAACGAGGCGCGGCGAGAGAAGTGTTGCAGCCACCGTAACTATATCATTATAACAGGCGCGGCGTGAGAAAGTGCCAGCCTGCCCCCCCCCCCCCCACTTTTTTTTTATTTGCGCCTGTGTATTTCTGTTTTTTTCTTATCTCCTCTTTATGCTTTTCGTCTTTCCTGAGTTTTGCGCTACAACAATATCTTTTTTAATTATCGTGTTCCCTCCTTGCACATCGTCTCAACATCTCTCTCAGTCTCTACCCCCTCCCCCCCTTCCCTAACTCACCTTAAAAGTCTGCTTATCCGTTCGCTCCCTCGTTGTATATATATATATATATATATATATATATATATATATATATATATATATATATATATATATATAGTTTCAAACGCGACCACCGACCCAATCGACAAAAGGACGCGCACGTGTGTGTGTGTGTGTGTGTGTGTGTGTGTGTGTGTTTGGGTGCGTGCGTGCACGCGCGCACGTTTATAGCACTACTGCCTGCGTGGTACACATTAAAAAACTTTTTTATCGCGAACTGACGAAGAAACTGGCACCGCCAACGCAGGGATGCATGCGGCTAAAGTTCAAGCAAAAGGAAAAACAAATACACAAAAGCTCATTCTTTCCGAAAGCTTACACAACCCTGTTTCAACAAACAGAGGACGTCAAATAAAAAAAAAGTATATAATCAGGAGCCGCGAAATACAGAAATGAGAACCAAAGAAAAAGAAAAAAAAACTGGCCGCCGCGCCGTTTGATGACCACGCTTCATCGCGCAATCGGCTTAAGCGCTCTCTGAAAGAAGCAGAAAATTGAAACAGCCGTGCCGAAAGGTGTACGAGGCACCCCCCCTCCCTCCCCCTGTAAAAAAAAGGAAATGCACATATACATGATATATAGAAATAACGAATTGTCGCGAGCAAGGTAGATGTATAACGAGGAACGTTTCGACGCGTTCTCAGCACCAGGCGGGCTGTAAATCCCCGCCGTCCCAACTTTTGCACCGAGCCCAGCCTATATATATTGTGCACGCCGGAACGTTTTTACGCTACGGCTTATGGGGGTGGGGTGGGAGTTACTACAGATGGTAGAGAGGGGGGAGGAGGGGTGTAGATCCGGCGTCTTTGCGCAAGACCGCGCGCTAACTTATAATGCGACGAGAGCGCTAGCGGCATCGGCACACCGATTTTGAGAGCGAGAGAGAGAGGTCTGGCGACGCTATAGGAGTTAGCGAACTGCGACGAGAGGATTAAAATCACGAAGTGCGAATCACCTAAGCGAAATTGCGTATATAGATATAAGTGCCGGGGGGGGGGGGGAGATGAAAAGGAAGAAAGTTAAATGAATTGCTATTTCCTTCGCGGCTGCTTTGATGTTGGGGACAGACGGAGCTACAGCCATGTCAGTTTCAAAAACAGGCTGCGAATTACTCATTTTACAACATAGCTTTCGAAAACACCTATACAACAAACGAGACAGTAGTGAGAAACAGTGAACTAAGCGCGGCATAGAAGACGCGGTGCGAACTTAATTATTTCCGGAACTTGCTTCCCGGTCACGAGAGGCTCGGCTTCACAGCGGTTTTTTTTTTTTTTTCCACTGGCGCCTGCGATATGGCCCTCCCAGTCACTCAGACCTGTTCAAGTCATAGCTGGGTTAAGGTTGTAATTGGTTGAAAATCTTAAAGCACTGGATAGCACGGAGTCGACACACGACAGGGAAAGGACGATGATGCACAAAGCGAGCACTTGTCCTGGCCATTACCACCTTTCTCTCGGTCCTTCTTATACAGCACATGTACTAGCATTCAACTTGCATAGATTACGACAAAATGTGAGTATTTACATTGACTCCACCGTGGTTGGTTTTATTACCCTTTGCATGCATTTTATCAATCTATCCTAGCAACGATTTCGGCCTTCCTTCTCAACTGTAGGGTAGCTAACGAAACATGTCCTTCAAAACTGCTTTGGACCTTCGCTAAGGCACGTTGCCGGGCTAGTTGGTTGGGATTCATCATTTTCACTGGTATAGCGCACCACGACAAGGACACACACAAAGGAGAGTGTGTGTGTGTGTGAATCTCTCCTTTGTGTGTGTCCTTGTCGTGGTGCGCTATACCAGTGAAAATGATGAATTTGGACCTTCCGTTTATCTATCACATTGCTTAACCTCTCAGCAAATAAATTAATACCTTCAAGCCCGATTCTCACAACACAGTTCATAAACCTTCCGAGTACTTTAGCACGCTTCGTATGTATATATACATATATACATATGTACTTTCGAAAAGGGGAATGCGCATGGCCAAATGTGAAGTATCCAGATGGCAGCATTGTTTTGGAAGTGTTTCATTGGTTGACAATTGTAAATAAGCTCTGTGCCGTCCTGTAAGCACTTTCGATGAGTTCTGCATGGTCATATTACCATTAGACAGCACACTGTAGGCTTCGTCAGATATTAACAAGAGCGCGAGAAGCACGATACTGTAGATGCTCTGCGAAACAGAGAGCGCATGGAAACCGTGCGTGGGTGTGTCTTCTTCATTATTCCTCTCTCCCCTCTTTTTTTTTCTCACGTTTTGCTTCAATTGTACGGTTACCAATCCACCCAGCTGTTCCTGTTAGTATAAAGCGATTGAGGCACGTACCAGGTACAACCAACAACGTACCAATACTCGGAAGAAAGTAAAGTTTTACGGTAGGCAGTTTTCGCTATACCGACGGTCACCGCAGCTTTCGCTGATGTTTGACTAGAAAGGTCGTTGCCGAGCCGTTTACGAAATACCGGCCACCGAATTAGAAGCATCGGCTGTCTGCGGTCTCAACTACTGAGGACACTGATATCCCGCAAGCCTTAACATAACCAGGTGGGTGTCTGCCCGCGTGAACTAAATCGATACTTTCACTAATTCACTGCCATCCCGTTCTTGTCGGGCCGTAAAACTTAAAAACAAATTCCTTCCTCCTCAACATGTAATCCATTTACTCAAACTCAGGAGAGGACTATGCGAGAGAAAAGAAATCTAACAATCGCAAATAAACCGTCTGAGAAGCAGTAGCTGTAGTAATGAGAAAAAAAAATGTCTAACAGAACAATGTCAGAAATGTGTTTAAGCATGGAGCTACGCGGAACACGTTTAATAATCCAAAAGCTAGGGAGAAGTACGGTATCAGTTGCTGAAGGCAACCCGCCGCCGTCACTATAGCGCGTCAGCAGCGCCAGAGATCGGTTCCAAAGACGAGGCCGGGAAAGCCGTATACAGGGTCATACCTTCCCGACAGGGCCACCTCGCTGCCCCCCTTTCCCTTCGTTCACCACTTTCCACAATTACGTTCGGCACAACCGCGGCGCCTATAGCTGCTTCCCTATTTTACCCGACACCGCCCACCTTAAGGAAGCGAGAAGCAGCCTTTTATTCTCTTCCTTTTTATTTAGCTTCGTTCCCGTGGCCATTGGGCACACTCTTGGAGTGACCGCCATAAAGTATAGGGGGAAAGAAAAGTACAAGATCCCTCAACCACTTTTCTTTCTCGGCTCTGCTCTCGGGGACTAAAACCGCGGCCGTCACGCGACGCAACAGGACTCCCCATATCCCCGAACACGCGCGCGCTCCCTCCCTCACCTGCCGGGGCTTGAATCACGCTCCCGCGGCGCCATATTACTCTACCGCCATACCACGTCCCGTATACTCCACACGGACCGAATTTATATTTCAGGAACCGCTTCGGGCAATCGTTTTGAGAGAACAGCCCACCCCTTCTTCGACACCAAGCCTCAAACGAAGTCGTTCCCTATTCTGCCTTATTCGCTTCCCCCCTTTCCTTCATTCTGCCCCGAAGACTTCCGACGTCACGCTCTGTGAATATTTCTTTTTTTTTATTATTTCATGCGCACCGCACACGCACTTCGTTAGATGGCCTTGCACCCGTCACGCGATCCGGCCAGGAGACCTTCTATAAGATACCGATTTCCATACCCCGTGGTCTTAGTTTTTTTTTTCCTCCTTCATATCCCGAAAACCTATGTCCTACATTTTTTTTACCTTCACAGTGCGTCTTAAGTGGACTCATTCACGCCCACCTATGTCACCTATCTGTCGCGCAGGCGTCAAGCCAAAGCGCCATGCAACTTCTTTCCAGTTCTTTATTGCTACTCACAAACCTCGCATGCTATGAATTCACAAGCCTCCCGAAAAAGTGGCACGCAGCCACTATCTATCCCTGCTATCCTAACCCTACTATTGCTTTTCCAGTGACTTCGCTTTAGATCGAGGATTTTCCGTCCCGTGACACAGCCCTCCTTCAAAAAGCAACGTTCAATATGAAGTCAAATTTGTGAAACGCTGTTTTATTTCTCCCCTGCGAGGCGTTGCACTCGGGCCCGATGAAAAGACAAATCCGTCGAACCTTTTCACCACATTTAGGCAGAAAAAATTCGTTATATCGAATACTTATTCCCGCTCGCTTACCCCCCCCCCCCCCTCTCATAATACAAGAATCTCAAAAAACAGCGTTCATCCTAAACAGGCGCTTAGGTACAGCAGTTTTCCCTTGACCGATGCGTGGCGTTGCATACAGTGGCAATCGAAATACGACCTCCTCTTGAACATAAAAAAATCAATAGAATTCCTTACCGCAGTACAGAAGCACAGCAGACAGGACTTTAAGAACTATCGAGTTATGGCTGGGGCTAGCGTAGCACGAGAAAAAAAAAGACAAAGAGAACGGATGCAGGGTAGATGGAATCAAACCGACTCAATCACGAACGTCCCACGCGATTGCAGCTTAAGTACACACACCGAAAGACGGACCGCCGCTCGTTTCCCGACCAGCAGGCCGTATGGGCCTCGATCACCTCGTTCCGCCTCAAACACAGAGCGATTGCGCACCGTTTGCCTGCCATCCACCGTTCTTCCCGATATAAGGCCTTATATGCCAGAAGCGCTGCCCCATAATGCGAGGGAAAGTAGGCTGCCGCCACAAGCAGCCGCCGCTTTTCCCCTTTTTCCCGATCAGAACGTATATTACGCCGCAGCAAGCACTGCGAGGCTTCGTATACACAGCGAAGCCCGTGGTGCGCAATCGCCCTCGAGGGCTGTAATAAAAATCAGCAGCCATGCGAAAACGGTAATCGATACGTTATGTAAACGCAGCGTCGCGCGTGAGAGGGGGGGGGGGCGGAGGGATGGCACTGTTTATACAGTACCGGCGGCGGTATTCTGAGGGACAGAACGGGAGAAAACGGGAGATCCGGATCGTCCCTCTCTCACCTTCACTCCTTCCGCCCTTTCCCTATAAACCTGCGGAATAGGAGGAATCAGTCTCTTCCCTTTTCGGGAAACCAATCACGCCGGAACTGCCACTGACCAGACCGACTGCCAGAGAACGACTCGTGCTCTTCTCCTTTCGTTTCCCTTTTCCTGCAACGACCGTCCACCGCCGCCACATCCCCGCTAGCTTCGTTCCTTGCATTCCCTCTCCTTTCCCGATGACTACAAATCCCCAGCGAGTCTCTCATCTTGTGGAGTCCTGCGGTTGCGGCCTCCCGATTTCACGTGACTCATGTGCGGGGAACGAATTGGAAGTGAGCTGGAAAACCACTGGCGTGCGTCTCTTTAGGGAGGCCCGTGGATGAGGAGGGGCCCAGTACTGATATCCGGAATCGAAGGCACCAAGCTATGCCGAGGAACGAATAAGGCAAAATGGTGTACGTCTCCTGCGGTGCAGCTTCAAGAGGAAAGCTGGTACGTGGAAAGAAGATGAGTGAAGAAGTGGTTGCATAAGCATCGTGTTCTGTGAACGCTCCGCAGTTAAGCTGGACGTATCCAACAGCCCACCGACGACATCTCTCAACGCAATCAGGCGGCCCGCTCACGCAAGGTTTCAAGACACGCGTCGTAATAAGTCTACAGGTAAACGTTGCTGGGCCCACCAATGTACAAGATTTTCTTGTCTGTTTAGTTGTTTCGATACACAAGCCTCCTACCAGCAAGGGTCTCATCGATAACTGAAGATGATCAAAAACTCTCGTAATCCGTTTTATAATAACCATGCTCTGCGGTTCGGAAGCCTTGTATGCACGTGACAAATCTACGGGAAACAGGCGCTACGACTGGTTCCTTAACCCATTGGGCCATCATCGCCTGCGCTGTCCTTTCTCACCGACACGCTTCTATGAGCGATAGCCCGTGCGATCCCCTTCTAAACCACGGCACACTCGCAAACGTTCCAATAAATCGAGACGGGGCCGCCTATAGCAGTAGGTAAAGTGCGCAATACAATCTCATTACCCCATCTACCGTTAGCGCTTACAGACAGCGCCTATGAAGCACCGAAGAACGTCGCAGATGCGCCTACCTCTTCACTTAGTCAGAAGGCTTACGCTATCTAGTCCTATCTGTTGCGCTAGAGCGCGTTCCATACGACATTTTATTTCTTTTTTTTTAATTTATCCATGCATCCATCTATCTATCGGTATATACACCTGAATGTGGAGCCTTTTTTTCACTGATTTATTTGTTGTCATTCCCACATTCAATTCACAAACACATGGTGTATGTACGTGTGTGTGTGTCTAAACCTAGTGACGGAAGACACGGTACTACGTTTGTTCTACATACACCACGCTAGTTGCGCCAAGCGGCGGCTAGCACTTCAGGGGAGTTATCCCCGTATTCACAAACCTTCCTCGACTCAACTTCCACGCTAAACTTGACAGAGTTGAGCACTGCGCCACCGCTTGGCTGAAAATGACGATGCGCTACTCAAGAATTGCAGGAGATTATCGCTGATATGCAGTGACTTGCCGTGCATAGAAACGGCGCTCGCATCGAATTTCTGAGGTGAAGGTGAAGCGTTGAGTGAAGGGACGTTCTAGAATACGGGGGTTAGAGTCGGTACGGGTAAGTATCTAAGAAAGCTGATGAACAAACGGCGTCGCGGTCACTCATTTGCTGAACGTGCTAGTCACTTGGTCCGAAAACGAGCGTTTGTACCCCCCCCCCCCCCGCCTATGGTGCCTCGATTATTAGTCTAATTTTTGTATCCTTGTTCATCACTATACTCTTATAATGCGAAGTTACGCAACTTTCTCCTTACTTATCTTCGCTTTCGTTGTCAGTTGGTTTCATATGATTGTGACAGATGACTACACCGTCCCAGTTCACCTACTCATTCGTGCGAATATATTGCATTTGACTATGATACTACTGATACCGACAGTCAACGCAAGAGGTCAGTGTAGGAACAAGGGGGGAAAAAAAGCAGCCTATCGAGTGCGGCAGGACGCGCTCTTCAAACACACCACCTAAAAACTATTCGTGACCCAGAAAATCTAAAAAAAAAAGGGGGGGGGGGAGAGAAGGTAAGCGAGGCCGCATAAGTCACGGACGAAGGGTATCTTTGGCGCTCTTGACGCGGCTACAGGCTGCCGCGCAGAGAAGGCCACGCGTCCCCTATATTTCCAAGCAGCAGCAGCCGCCATCTATAAAGATTTTCGGCCCATCCACGAACCAATTTCCTATACCCCCGCGAGCGCGTCTCCACGAAACGGGAGGACGCGTCTTCCGTCCCTATCCCCCTATTTATTTCTTCCCTATAGGGCCATGGAAGCATCTCTCCCGATATATATATATATATATATATATATATATAATAAGCTAGAAAGAAGGAGAAGGAATGCGGCGACCGACCTCCAAAGTCACGTACGAGCCAAATACGTTTCCAATGCGAGCCTCATATTCCGAAGTTGTCCCTTTTGTCCCACGCCGCCTGCTGGACTGCCATTTTCGGAAGGGACCCAGCCAATACAACAACAACAACCCAGTCGCCGATCTGTCAGGCCGAGCCGCATTATATCCCGGTGTTTTCTTTACGAATTTACTTGATGATACTTTAGGGGAATATGGGTGAAAAAAAAACGGGGGGGATACCCAGCTTGCAACTACGGAAATAAATAAATAAATGTTTTGAAAGAACAGAAAGAGACCATCGTCCTCATTGTTTCTGGTTCGAGCCGAAAAAAAAAAAAAAGCCCATCACGTTTCTCAGAATAGGTCCGTTTCTTGGACGCGCCTATGTGGTATATAGCCGGTGGCGTCGAGAACAGTAAGAGTATAGACGCGTCGATATATTAAGCGACACGAGACCGGCTGATGCGGAACTGCTGCAGCAAACAAGGGCAACCCACACAAGCACCCCGTCAGATTAACCTCGTACGTTGCACGGCCTGTATTTATCCTAAACATTATCGTATAAAAATTTGAGATGGATACGTGACATACGGCACAGCTAAAAGACGATGCCTTGTTGAGCTTTGCCCACGCACACGTTCAGTGACGGGGTGCGATCAGACTCCGACCGAATTAGGCTAACTCTATTTGGTGGCATCGTATCCCCACTACCAAAGCGTCCCTAAAATGATGCATATCGTCTAGTAATTTGGCTTGACGATGCGCTTACGGAAGCGAGACGCTACAAAGTAATGCCAAATATTATGCCTAGAATGAGGCCTTATTATGGCTACTGCTGGAAAGAGATGGCCAAACGATTGCCGGTGCTGACTTGCGCTGGCTAACTACAGGCAAATGTCGGCTAGCGTTGCTAAGTGGTGTATTCGGATTATTAGCACGGAAGGAACGACACTATTTGTCCGGAACAACACACCCTTCATTCACTCTCATTCCTATGTTTGTGCAAATAATTATTCCCAGTTACTACACTATTTCATTGTAGAGTGTTCCACACTCGCCGGCATGGCAACAGGTGGCGCTGGCTGACGTTCCCACGCTTAAATGTACATATATTCTCTATAAAGTGGACGGGGGGAAGAACACCACCACGTCTCAGTGGTAGAGCATCGGACGCGTTATTGGATGGTCGCGGGTTCGGATCCTGCCAGTGGCAAGTTATCTCATCGTCCGCTTTCTTAAACTTTACATTACAATTCCTTCTCATACTACCCCCTATGCTTTTCCTACGATTATTGTCTCTTAGTTCACACTAATATCGTGCCTATAACGAAAGAAACGAGCCCCAAAGGATGAAGGAAAGTGTAAACGTATACGTTTACACTTTCCTTCATTTGACTGCAACACATTATCAGTAAATGTAATCCTATTTCCGAAACTTCGACGGGACTTTTTAGATAGCTCACACTCCTGTTTCGGATATACGCACCAATGTAACCGCCTTAGTGTGTGCGTGCGTGTGTATGTTTTTTTAGATGTGTCCGTAGATGTAGCGTATAACATATGTAGATAAGATTGCCCGCTCACGCAAGAGCAGGACCATATCTTTCGGTTAAGGCTGAATTCCCTGGCCCGGAATAGACATGCGGTACGCCATCGCGATTTGCAATTATGTTATTGATTACATTGTAACATTGAATTATGTTATTCGATTACACTCGATTAAGTTGTCAAGAATCATGACAACTTTCTTTCCTTCTTGTTGCACTCCTTCAAGATTTTCTTATAGATTCAGCAAGAGACTCCCTCCCCAAAGCGTAAACGATATGCACGCCAGAACAGAGACGCCTAAAGGACGAACGACCTGATCAAGGTGGATGCGAAAAAATAAAAGAAAGAACAAGACCCACTGGCGACCTCCATCGGAGGAAAGCAAAGTACATTATAATATCAGCACGGAAAGAAGCAAACGAACACGTAAAATATATGGAAAGCCGGAGGGGGGAGGGAAAGGGGGCGCTTACAGCGAGTCGCGAGCGCGCATACATATAGACCTTCCGCAAAGTCATCGCGCATGTCGCACGCCGGCTTTCCATATTCGTCAGGCGGGACCACGAAAAGCAGCAGTCGAAGGCGACGCAGTATATCGTTCGCAACGTTTCCCACCGCTACTGCGCCCTCTACCCTCCCCGACACATCGCCCGCCCCAGCTGCTTTATCTGCATTTGCCTGACACTCCAAAACACCCGTGCCAACTCCGGCCCCACACCGCCATCTTCGGCCTCAAAAAAAAAAAAAAAAACCTAGACAACACATCCTGCTGAAGTACAGTCAACACTGGGACTCTCCTCCGGCGACGAGAACGCATCTGCATAGGCCTCCAACTCCGGGCGGCAGGTGTCGCTAACGAACCTTGAAATAGCCGCGCGCGCGCCGCCTACGCTCGCGAGCGCAGAGCCACGCGGCGGCGGTAGCAGGCGAAAGCGCCGGGCTAGCTTCCCGCGAGGACCGCGGCACGGGGGCGCCATAAACCACAACGACAGTATGCACGACGCCGGTATGAAGTGTTCAGCCGTCGACTCTGTTTCTTTCCTTTTTGTTTGCTCGAGACTGTGCGTGTATCTTAAAACTTGCGGGACTTTCCTTATCTCGGTGTTCTCTCTCCTATACTCTCAAGCAGTCACGGCAGGGAAGGTCTTGAACGAGTGTGCGCGAGAACTGTGGTAATGGAGGATAGTCCCGCAACTTTTCGTGGCGCCTTCGTGCACTGTCGATACTTCAAAGGTTATTCAAACATGCAGGTTTTTATCGGGCAGCTTCCATTCGCTGGCCACTCCCTTCGTTTCACAACCAAAAATTTAAGCCCCGCGGTGGTCTAGAGGTTAAAGCACTCGGCTGCTAACCCGCAGGTCACGGAATCGAATTCCGGCCGCATTATCGGTCCGCATTTTCGATGGAGGCGAAAATGCTTCAGGCCTATGTGCTTAGAATTAGGTGCGCATCAAAGAACCCCCCTTGTGGTAGAAATGATTGGAGCCCTCAGCTACAGCATCTTTCGTAATCAAATCGTGGTTTTTGAGGCGTTAAACCACAACAATTATTGTTACAGCCAAAAAATTAGTTCCGCGACTTGCTAGTTACATTGCTCTTCTCGAACCGGCTAAATAGGACTAGACAAACCAAACATAACCGAACTAAAAGAGGCAGTGCTACAGAAACGGGAAGGGGGTCACTCTTTAACATGTGGCACGAGAGGAGCGAAAGAAGGAAAAGCAGGAAGCTTATAACTATAGACCTTGTCTAGTTTTGTTACCCCACGTGTGGGGATGAGATTAGGATTGAATTAGAGAGAACGTATAGATATAGATGAAGAAATGGATAGAAGAAGGAATAGGTAGAGACACGAGAACACTCAGCCAGTGCAAAAACCGACTGCTACACTATGGTGGTGAGACGGTAAAACAATCTACAACTGGGCTGGTTGATTGATAGCAGCTCCTGAAGATCTACAAAACAGCTTGAACATACATTGAAGGTGTTCAAAGAAGGTGAGATGGGTGGGCGCGCGAGGTGGGCGACAGGTGACGCCATTGTCTGACCCATGCAGCCAGGCATGCTAGCGCGCGCGACGGCGAAGGATGGGCTACGAAACGGAGCAAGGACGACGTACTTATATAACGCTTTATGCCCGCGCGTCTCCCGCACAAACGCATGCACAATGCAGGTATACGCCTAGAACAACATATATATCGAACGACGACCGAAAGTCGACAAGTCGGCGCCTGCTCTAAGAGTATAAATTCGATTGAATCCCCCGGTGCGCCTCGATTAAACCAGCGAAATGTCGCATTTAATTTAAAGATCACACGATGCCAGACAAGGCATTGGTCGACGAGAACAGGGCGTTTCACCGAGAGCGGATGCGATTCGCACGGAAAGGAACGGCGCAGCAAACGCGCGAGGCTGTCGACAGCGCATTCTCAGAAAATGAAAGAGGCGTGCATGAACGCGCGAACAAACGAAGCAAAGTGAAGGGCGATCTTGAAAGCGAGCAACGTCTGTCTCAGTTTCGTTTACAGAAAAACGTGCCGATATAAAACACGCGTATGCAAACAAGCGCACAGCCCGAGCGTGGACAGCGAGGTAAACGAGTAATGCGCGGACAGAGGGCATCGCAGCATCGGTCATATAACGAAGCATCATACTACGAACATCACAAAGACGCAGTCTTTCGTCGAACGACGCTATCACGCAAAAAAACAAAAAAACGCACAACGAGAGGAACTCAGCGGCGCGAAATGAAATTGTGTCCGCCGATAGCGGTGGAATCACTGTTCCTTACGACTGTAAATAGAGGGAAGGGGGTGATGGGAGAGTCCATATAGAGAACCTCGACAAGAAGGAATGTACAAGTGGTCGGTGTCTCGAGAAAAAAGAACGCGGGACACTCAATGCGTGCGCGTTCTGCGAGAACGGGAACGCTAGCTCGACATACGGACACACACACGTAATTTTTCTTTCTTTTTTTTTCTGCTGCAGCCGCATCTTCCCCACTCCTTTATGCCGCGACGAAATCTCTCAAGACGATCTCGCACGCTGAAGAGGCTCATACAGTGCACAGTCCTCCTTTCTTTCGAGAGAGAGAGAGAAGGGAAATGAATTCATGCATATCGTACACGTTCTCTCGGCCAAAGTCGTTCCATTCTAATAAAGCGCATGTAAAAAAACACAAACCACAAAGCGGCTCGCCCGGCTTCGCCATGGGTACCCGCCCACCTCCCGCTGCGTCGAGCGTAATTTATTGCTGCCATGCGTCGCACCAACAGGAGCAGAAGCAGCAAAGGCAATTGCCCCATCCACTTCTTCACCCAAGACACCGTGTTTCTATTCCCTCCCCCCTCCTCTTATTTTCCAAGCCCAATTCATTTTCATAACCATCGGCGCGGCCACTGCTTCAACATCCTCGCGTTCTTCATCCGCGTTGGCAACCTCAACTCCCTGCCCCTTTCCTTCGATCCCCTCCGTTTTACTGGATCTCCACCTCTTCACCAAACTTGTGCCTCGCAACTGCTTCATTCAGCGTGGCAAACCGCGAGTGCCACTTTCAAGCAATTTTGGGCGCAAAAGCTGGAGGCCTTCGGTTTAGAATACGTCTTGCTCCTTGTTTTTTTTTTCTCTCTCATCTTTCTCTCTTCCTTGTTTTCTTGGTCGAATTTTCCTTTGCTGCCTTTCTTTTTTGATAGGGCAAAGAAAACCTCGAGGAGCGAGTTCTTCATAGAGAATACTTATGAATACGAACAAAGGAAGAAGAAAAACGCGTGAAGAAAAGAGTAAGAAGAAGTTGAAAAAAAAAAGAAAGGCTCTATGACGAAGGCAATCGCGCGGTTAGTCGCCGTACACGGCGCTATACACAGCGTGGGGCGCGGCACGATCGGAAAAGAACGGAAGAAATCAGATCCGCATCCCATATATATATATACACGGATGCGGGCGCACACCATGCCACCGTTTCCTTCACATTTCTCGCCCCGTTCTTGCCCTCTAAAACTCGTTCCGCAGAGTGCATGCAATTCGGCGAGGCCCATTCCTACGCTATAGGCGGCGGCACCGTACACACCGCGCCTTCACGATGATGCCGTTTATGAAAAACGTCCCTGTTTCCTGCTGCTGCTGCTGCTGCTGCTGCTGCTGCTGCTGCTTCCCAATGCCCGCCTCCTTCGCCCTTCCACGGAACAGCCTGTATACCCCAACCTTCCTCCCTCAACCTTCTCTCACGAACGACGTCTTTCTTCAATTTCGGCCTCGGGAGAAACCGCCACAGTTACGTATACGCGAAAAGGCTATCGCTTTATTTTTGTTTTGTTCTTTTTGCTTCGATTCGTACGAATATATTAGGCGAACGTAACGCGCGTCGCCAGCAAATGGGAAGCATACGCATTTTCCCGCCGCCTGGCGGCCCCGACTCGTTCCGAGTTTCGGATCGCTTCCGCGTCGCGAATTTTCCTGCGATCACCCTGGAACGATGAATTGGGAACCGAACGAAAAGTAGACACAATGGAATTCACTTTTAAAGCTGGTCATTCTGACTGAATTGCTTGTCTGACTGGGTTAACTAATCTAGATTTTCAAAGAGCTCTAACGAAGAAAAAAAATCAAAAGCGGTTCATATAACATTTGTTCGTTTGTGTAACCTTTGTATTGTGAAATGGTTCTTAAGATACGTTTTCTTCATAGACGTGCGCAGAGTTATCCGTTAACCAGGCACGGCGCGGAGAGCGGAAAGAGGGGCGTCCATAAATGTCACCGAAGTGGGCGGGGCGCGACATTCAGCCAACACTAAACATACCCTGAAACCATTTAACAATACCAAGTCAGCGCGAGATACACGTTAGCAAAATATTTGCCAACGTTCATAAGCAACCCTCGGGGCACTGGAAAAGATGCGCCGCCGGTGGGGTAGCTACGTGGCTAAACTGAATTCCAACGCGAACTGAAACCGTAGCAACCAGGTCCCAGCTTGAGAAACCACAAGGACGCCACAAAGACGTAAAACACCCACTCTAACGCCCTCGCAGATACATATATGAACTTGCAACAGCCTTAGTACAGCACGCAAACTTGCGCCGGAACGAGCGTCCATATAATATTGAGCGCGCGAAGGAATCGGGGTCGCAATGCGAAACCGAGATTATACCGACTGCCGCAGTGCTCAGGTAAAGTACGCACGTGCGTGGGCAGAGGCATGCAGGATCGCGGCGAAATCCTTTCACGCGACCGTGCAATCGCGCTATGCAAGGTACACGGCCTGGCCTATACAGTCTCCAAGTAAACTATGGAAATAAGTGTAGAGAGACGTACGATCGTTCGGCGTAGACACCAAGGCACAACGGCAGCTATAGTGCACAAATTCGTCTTCGCGCTTGCGGTTTCGTTTACTAACTGCCTTTATTGGCCTAAGCTTTTAAAGAAACACGCAATAAAACTATCGTACAACAACAAATCGTTCTGAATTGCGGCACTTACTACAAAATGGTACTTAGTTGCTAGCCTCACGATCATTTTCGCTATGTCGCAAATTTGGTGCGAAGCCGTAGGAGCTACTTTCACGGGCCAAATCCACGCTCTAACAATCGATCCCATCTGAGCCGAACTAACCTGTTTGCAGCTCCTTTATGGACACTCGATGGTATAAATTCATAGTATTGCCCCGCCGCGGTGGTCTAGTGGCTAAGGTACTCGGCTGCTGACCCGCAGGTCGCGGGTTCAAATCCCGGCTGCGGCGGCTGCATTTCCGATGGAGGCGGAAATGTCGTAGGCCCATGTGCTGAGATTTGGGTGCACGTTAAAGCACCCCAGATGGTCAAAATTTCCGGAGCCCTGCACTACGGCGTCTCTCATAATCATATGGTGGCTTTGGGACGTTAAACCACACAAATCAATCAAATCTAAGTATTTTTCGCAGAGAACTATTAGCGTATTAAGTTCAAAGACGCTCCGGAGCGCGCTCGCTGCTCTGGTATAGCGCTCGACTTCAGCGTTCTAGACGTCTACAACAGACGTGGGCATACATAGTTGCCCCAGCGAAGATGGCGCAACAATGAGGTGAAAAGGGGAAAGGAGGATGGGGGGAGGTGCCCGCATCTCGAATAAACCGAATAACCTAACGGTCCACCCACTTACCATCGCGCAACGGCGACTCGGATCTCAAATAGCAACGAAGAAAGGACCATTAAGCGGTGGCACCAATAGCGTATAACGCGACCACGTTCTTAATTCCAACCACGAGCCCAAACGCAAACAGCGCCTAAACAGCACAGACAGTGAATCCAGTCTCATGGACTCTCAATATATATTTATTTACAACATACTGCAGGCCCACATGGGCCCAGGCAGGAGGGGTAAATTGCAAAACAAAAACACAGCATTTCAAAAGGCGAAAAACAAACAAAATAAACGCTTACATTTCAATTTCAATGTTGGGTTATGAGAAATCGATCAGGTCAATCGACTCAACTGAATCAATCAATGATAATGGCAGTGAGTTCCATTCGTTAATAGTGCGAGGGAAAAAAGAAAATTTGAAGGTGTTAGTTCTTGTATGATATGGAGTTAAAGATTGAGGATGATGATGTCTGGTTAGTCTAGTTGATACCGGCCGTAGATATGGTTCAGGATGAAAAGATATATATATATATATATATATATATATATATATATATATATATATATATATATATATATAAGAGAGAGAGAGAGAGAGAGAGAGAGAGAGAGAGTTAGAGATTGCAAGGTACAGACTAGAAGGTAGAAACGGCGTCAGATAGCGGAAGGCGGTGCTGAATATCAGTTTCTGTTCCTTCTTGATTTCCTTCGTTTTCGCGCGCAGAAGAGGCGATAGATCCGCGTGGATACCATTAAGGGCCACCACGGCGTTCTCGTTCAAGCAGGGAGGAGGCCGTTTATAAGCGGGACAGAAACGGCGCGCCGGTCCCCGTTAAGGCCCAGCTTCTATGTGACCAATACAACGATAACGATACAATATAAACGGGACGTCGGGGACCAAAAGGGATGGCGGGACGATTCTGGAAGGGTTCGAGCGCACGCAGCCAGCGAACGGCTACATAGAGACAGACAGACACAACCTGCGAGCTGCAATCACCCATCCTCATTTCTATCCATTTTATCTCTATTCCTACCATTTTCGTTTGTGAAATTTTTTCCCCTTTTGTAACACGCTCTGGTGCTTTTTCGCGATGTCTCTCGTTTGCGCAAAATAAGTGTATCAGTGTAAGCGAAAGCGATGAAAGGTAATGCAAGTTGAAGCACTGCAGTTCACCGATGAAAGAAGTAATAACAACGGGACTCAATAGTTCCGAGAGAGCGGATGACCCCCGTCCAACGGTACTGCCTTTCGAAATTGAAAACACCGCGACGCCTGGTCAATGTAGCTTAATGCTGGTTGAATTACGGCTGACGTTGCCAAAGCTACGTTATTTAACGCTGCCTGTAAGTCATAACAGCAATATTCATTTCAAAACAACGACGATCGATCGTTTCTTCGTATATACATTGGCAACGTTTGGTTTTGTCTGACTTTATCAGTTTCTTGTACGTCGCAAGAATGACCTATTTATAAAACAAGCACACAAAAAAGCGCTGATCAACATCAACACAGCGCACATCGACAGTGAATCGAAAGCAACTACGCGTCTCTTGTCTAAATCCCATATGGACGCCGGGCGTGGCAGTAAGAAAACAGTGCGGAATAAGGCCAAGCTGGCGGAAGCAAGCGAGACCACTGCGCAGTGCACTACACACACAAGCGTGGGGTCGAAACAGTCAAAGGCGGTGGCCACCGGAGGGTTCCGGACGCCGGGGCCAGCCAAGCGGAAAGCAAACGTAGCCGAACTCGGCCAAGCCAAGACAGGTTGAGGCGAGGGAGAGCCAGGGCAGGAGCGCACGCACGAACACTCTTCGGGACAGCATACATATATATGTTGTTTCCTTTGCTTCGCGTCTTGTCTTTACGGTCGAAAGGGGCGATAGCAGGCTATACAAAGAGTACACACTTTACGGCACTGCCTTTTTATTTAATACGCAACCCTTTGTGTGTGTTCGTGAGTCCTTTGCGTTTGCCTTCATACAGATAGACCGCGTAGAAGCTGCCCCGCTGGTTCGCGTGATATCGTCTTTGCGTGCCCACTGGTACCACATGCTACCCTCCGGTGATACGATAATGGATGTTAGGGCGGGGTGAAGCGAATAAACAAAAAAAAAAAACAAGAGGGCGCACATACACTCAAAAACTTACGGGGCCCCTTAGCCAACCGCCTAAGATGTCTCGAATGCGAACACCATCTTCCTCTGTTTTTTCTTTTTCATGTCGACTATAATCATATGCCAGATAACTTATTCATCTAAAGAGCGCGCAAAGCCCTAACCACACGTACGCGTCAAAACGCGTCAGCGCATGGCGTGTAAACTCGGCGTCGCGTCGCGTTACTATAAAAGGAGAAGGCGAGCAACGAGAAGACTCGACGTCGGGTCGAGTCTTCTACGTCTACCTATACGCCGGCTACGTATACCTTCGTTTACTCTCATTTCATAGTAACGCTATGAGACGCCGAGTCCAAACGCAACGCGCTGAAGCGTTGTGAAGCGTACGTGTGGTCAGGTCTTCACGGCGCGCTACACGAACGCTTCATATGCATAGCAAGCTACATATCCGAGCAGCAGACACTTCACTCACGTCACCCTCCATCATTAGGCGTTAAGCCAGGAAAAACACCGGGCCGGTAGGACTTACCTAAAAGAGAAAAAAGAAAAAAAGAACGGTAGGAGTGGTTAAACGTTTATCCGGTTGTACACTGCGGGGTAGGCATGTTTCGCACTCATATGCAACATTAAAACGCATAGCCATCAGGCGTCTTGTTAAAATAATTAGTTGTATGCCCAAAAAAATAAAAAAATAAAGCGAGAAGGCTTCAGCACTCGTGAAAATAAAAGAAAAGCACGGCTACCTGTAAAACACTGTTTTGAACAGCAAACACAACTTGACAACCATTCCCGTACTGCGACTGTAAATAGTGCGCTCGTTACAGACACGTTAATGAACAGTGACGTTCACACAGTAAGTATATAATTTCGTAAAGAACAAGCTGCCGACAAACTTGACAAAATCAAAGCGCATGACCAAACATCAATGGCGCATATTCCAAAGCACTTGACAACGTTCCAGATTACGTATAAGATAACATAGAGACGACAAAGTTCTTGACGCAAACAGACGGCGTGGTACAGTTCTAATTGGACCATAATGATGCGAGCAACACTGTTCGTAACAGTACACTACACTTTCCAGTCAAATTTATATACAGCGCCTAGCCATTCAGAACGAACAGAAACGAAACACACCAAAAGGAAAAAAAAATCTAGAAGCGAACGCTTTTACGACCCTTATCGCACAGTGCAAGGGTGTAGTCACATCAATGCGTTGCATTCATGAAACTCAGCTTGACCTGTACAAACATACGAGCCGAAAACACTGCACTATAGCTAAGTGCAATGCGAAGAACAATATTATACGCTGCAAACGGAAGACGCTGCCCATCTCCTTGCACTTTCCCTCGCTCGTTCATTCCTATTTACAAGAGAAAGGCGAACACTGATGCGCTGTTAGAATAATTAGGAGCAGTAAAGACAAAACAACTACAACCGCAGCTAAAGCATGAAGGACAAAAGCTTTGTGTCGCGAAACAGCAACGTTAGCCCCCCCCCCCCGCCCCCCCTCCCCCACTCTATGCTCGTAAACAGGCTTTCGAATACTACGATGAAGAAATGTAAAACCAGTACAAAAGAACGCGATCGAAGTGAGCGGCTCATTTACAAGCGATTACCGAGATTTCGCTCTCCGGTACCTCTCTCTCTCTCTCTCTTTCCTTCGGTATACATCGTACAGAACCTTTTCCCTTCTGTCCCAATATACTTCAATTCTCCCCAAAAAATAAAGCGCTATTCAAAACACACCGGTCAGCGCTTGCAAAACACCGTCGCTGCTTGCTATAGCTATTGTGTAAGCATACCATGTTTATTTTAAAAAAGAGGCGGAATTTCCGATAAAGAAAAGACAAGCGGTGGCAGGAGCTCCCCCTTTTAGAGACAGTTTTTGTTCCTTCGCGCCCCCCCCCCTTTTTTTCGCCATTATTTGCAAGTTACACGCTTGGACAAACACGCTAAAACAAGGGCGACACCGCCGCTCTCTGAGATAAGGAACGCGCGGTGGAAGAACTCGGGAGAGTGCGGGGGGGGAACGTGAGGGAAGGATTCGAGGCAAACAAGGGAAGCAGGCTAAGGACACTGTCACTTTTCCTTGCAATGCAAATGACTGCAAACTCAAAGGGGATGTTTGGGAGCGGTGCCTCTTGATACGCTGTGTCCCGGTATGCCCTTTTCCCCCCTGTTCTTTTGCTTCGTTTCGAAAAGCGAGGTTGCTTCCAAACACCAAATACTGAAGGCGCCAAATAAAGCGGGTCAAGGTCGCGAGAGTTTCCCGTGAAGTAGCGCACTTCGTGCTTATCATCTGTTAGTGGACACTCCGACGAACAATGGCGACGCTAAGCACCGCGTGCTGATCAAAAGAGAAAAAAAAATGGCCATAGCCCAGTATCTGCACGTTTCACTGCAAATGTCATCGAAAGACAATAGTCTTGCTTCTGGAGGGAGTGAATAAAAACGTTTATTTCATGTCCTGGGCGAGAAAATTGGTGAATGGGATTCTGGAGGCGCTGCGTGTGGCATGAGCACCATCTGGTAGTAATCTTGCAAAACGAAAGGATGGCCTCCGATAGAGAGAGAGCGCGGCGTGTGTGCGCAATCTCGGAGGCCATATTGCGTATAATGCAAGGCGGCGGGTAGGTGTCACCACTGTATCGTCTTGGCTTAAGCCCTTTGATCTTAGCCACGGCCAGACTAGACTGCACCTTGTTGCGAAGCGGACCGATCCCGCCGCTTCCACCACTGTTGCGAACGACGGGCCGATCCCGCCGAAGCCACCACTGTTGCGTAGCGTAGGTTTATCAGCTCGCGACTGCTTCTGCGCAGAGCTGATAAGACGAGCGGACGAGACGACGGTGAGTTAAACAAGGTTTATGTACAGCATATATACAGAGGCGTTACAACTTCGTCACTGGGGCCGACAGAGACTCGAAGAGCCGAGCTCTTCTCTCTAACACATAGGTCAGCTTTTCGCCTAAAACCGCCGACTCACACACATGCCGGCTCTCCGACACGGGGCCTCCTCTCACTCACATCGGACCGCCGATCGCGACGCGCCGCAGGGCTTCTTTTATTTACACCGGGTCCAACCAAAATGTCCAATCAGAAGCGCCGCTTTGTCGTCAGGGCCGAGTCCTCCAATGGGGGGTCGCCGCGCCATGCGTCAGACCACCAGACACGAGACCGCCGGCTCGCTGTCACGTGCGCAGATGACTCAATGCACGTGGGCCAGAGACGCGCCGCGCGTGTTTACGCCGTTCGCGCCAGGCAGACTGCGGGCAGGCCTTGACCCAGATTGCCTTTTTCAGAGGCACGGCCGGTTTGACGAGGATTCGCTGGCATAACAGCACCCCCGCCGCCAGACAATGCACCGGAAAGACGAGCTGCTGCCACGGGGCTCGGATGTCAGGTGCGCTCGTTCGCCAGGTCCCTCCAGGTTCGCCTCCAGGGCCATGGGGAGAATACAGCTCCAGACTGTTCCGGGAATACAGCCCATTCTTGACGACGGATCCCAGCTCCACTGGCTTGTCGCCACAACTTGTCGACCAGCTTCACTCGTCTCTTCTGACCATCTTCGGCTTCAGCACTTGTCGATGGTTCTGCAACTTGCTAAGAACGGTTCGGCAACAAACAACACACGACACAAGCAAGTGCCCTCGGTCACCCGACAGAACACCAGACAAAGTATAGTACAACATATACCTATCTACGTGTCTATCGGAATTTTGTTCCCTCTACATCAAGAGGCACATGTGGGACAAAAGACCCTTAAAATGACAACTCAATTTTTTTTTCCCGTACAACAACGTAACGGATTAGAATACCACATAAAGTTGGCCCCTTGAGATCACTCTGAACAAGAGCGCTCAGCCCAGGTCGTGATGAGGTCAAAATTTTGCCCCGAATCGCCAGCGAGAAACCGAAAGGTTGAGAAGGTACTAGCTAGAACGCACTACTTAATGCACCTGCATTAGCGTTCACCTTTCCTTTATTTTTTTTTTTTGATAGCGAACGTCAAAGTTGCGCTGTGGAGCAACATGCTCCCTCTCAGTAACCGGCCACCTTTAGGCGACGATACCGATGCGGCACCAAGAGCGGCTCACACTTTCGACGTTGCACAGGGGAACAACGATACGGCTTGCTGCGGATTGACTCCTCACCGCTTAGCTCGATATCGTGTTCGATCACCTTCATGTTTCCGGGACGGTCCGAAAACACATCTTCAAACACCAAAACAATCTTTCTCAGGTCCTCCTTCCGGACTTCACTTAACCTAGGCTCTAGGTTTATCTGCTCCCGGATTACTTTCGATCCCCCTTCGATTACCTCACTAGAACTCAAAATTCCTGCTTCCTCTTCCTCTGAAGCATTCAACAACAGATTTACGACCGCGTGATGTTGAACGTATGGTTTCATCAAGTTGTAAATTTTGTCCGGCCGCCTTCCTAATTTCACTTTATAAGTTGTATCGCAAGGCTTCGATAATACTTTGGCGGGCCCTTCCCAATCAACCTCAAGCTTGTTCCTTTTGGATGGCTGCAGCAGCATTACCTGATTATCAACTTCAAAAGCGCGCTTCACCGATTTCTCGTAGTGCTCCTTCGACAGCACTTGTGCCGCATTTTTCTGACTTTCCACTAGCGCTTCAATTTGGCTTTCCACTAGCGCTTCAATCGAGAGATCCTCACGCTGCTCTCGAATGAGCGTCTCTCGATCAACTCTCGGCAGCTCGCTCCAACTTTCCGCTACAGGCGAGAGCGTTGCAACCCTCTCGCTCTGACTCAATGGCGCCATGTCGTCTCCCCCTACCGCGCCGGCCGTGCCGACCGCTTTCGCGACGGGCCGCTCGCGTGACTGCTCACATGACTCATGCGGAAAATTTCCTTTCTGGGGTTCCGTCGACCCGCCGACAAGGTCACTTGAGAGTTCACTGCATTGAACCAGATCAGGCTTCCGCGTTTGCGATCGCGTGAGGGCCATGCACGCTAAGTTGGGGAAGAACGATTTGCCCTGCTCTTTGAGAAGCTGCTCCGAGTTGTTGGAGAAAAGATAAGGAAAACGATCATTTAGCGCGGCAGACACAGCCGCTTCGGTGCGAAGTTTACCGAACGGGCCTTCAATGACAACGGTGGCGATTGGTAAGCGAACACTCTGCTCCTCGGCGACTTGCCTGATCCACGCGCATTCTCCTGTGAAGTCATCCGGAGACACCAATGAAGGATGGACAACGTCCATGGTTGCCGCTGAGTCTCTAAGTGCTCGGCACGTTTTCTCATTCACCCTAATTTCTTGGAGATACGGCTCCAACAACCGAATGTTTTTTTCTGATTCTCGGATCGTTGCGAAAGCAAACTTTTCCTGACAGTTTCTCGCGATGTGCCCTTCCTTTTTGCAGTTGTAGCAGATTAGCGGCTTCCGTTTGCTTTCCGATTCAAATGCCTGTGTGGTAGAAACCTCACTCGATTTCTCCGCTTCTGTTTGCCCTTCCCCTACACTGTCCTTCGTAAGAGACGGTTCCTTCTTGAAATTACGGTGCGGAGCGGATTTCCGTTGATCAGGTTTCCTTGAAAAGCCCTCTTTCCTTTCATCCTTTTCAACGCGCACTGCCCTGCTATGCAACTTTCGGCGAGCATAATACTCCTCAGCTAACTCAGCTGCCTTATTTAACTGTACTTCCCCAAGTCTGTCCTGCAGCCAAAGTCTGACATCCTCCTCGATGCAGCGGTAGAATTGCTCCAATGCAACGCATTCCACCACTTTATCGCGGTCGTCATAAACACCTTCGCCCTTGAGCCATTCAATCAAATCGGCTTTAAGACGAAACGCGAAGTCAACGTGTGACTCATTCCCCTTTTCAGCATACCGGAACCTTTGCCTGAAAGCCTCGGGTGACAATTTATAACGTCTCAAGAGCACTTCTTTAACCTCGTCATAGCTCTCAAACGCTTCCCTCGATAAGCAAGTTATCGCGTCGGACACTTCGCCGGGAAGAAGAGCTAGCAGGTTCCGCGCCCAAAGAGACCGCTCCAAAGCGTTTCGCTCACAGACGTGTTCAAACTTGACGAGATATTTCGCCATGTCCTCGCCTACTACGAACGGTGGCAATTGGTCCCTAATTCTCAAACCGCTGACCTGAACTGTTGGAGAAGCTACGCTAGGCGCCTGCGAACACTGTAGGATTGCCAATTCTAGTCGTTTCATCTCAAGGCGCTCCTGTCTCTCGGCTTCCTCGCGCTCGCGACGTTCGCGCCTTTCCGTCTCCTCACGTTCGCGAACTTCTCGCCTTTCAGCCTCCTCACGGCGTGCTTTAATATCCACCCAGGCCTCATCGACTTCCTCAGCCGACACTCCCTCATCCTTCATGATCTCAAGGATCGCTTGCTTTCGTTTCGCACGGCCCAAAGTTATGCCGAGTTCCTCACAAATTTCGATGAGTTCCTTCACTTTAAGGTTCTCCATCGTTCACACTAGCCTCTTGCTGTTTGCCCCTGTTAACAATTTACTTGCCGTACCCACTATAAGCCTACTAGCAAGACGCGCAAGCAATTTTTCACTCTCCCGTGTTTACCCCCTCCGCATTAACCTTGGTTTCAAAGCACTTCGACTTTGCTTGAAACGATCAAAGCTCACTACAATGCTTCACACAGCCCTTCTCTAAACTACTACAACCTGAGCTAGAGTAGTCTGGTGAACTGAGGGGAAAACATCAGGCACTCACCGCATCGATGTCGCTGACGCCGGCCGATCCCACCGCTGCCACCACTGTTGCGAAGCGGACCGATCCCGCCGCTTCCACCACTGTTGCGAACGACGGGCCGATCCCGCCGAAGCCACCACTGTTGCGTAGCGTAGGTTTATCAGCTCGCGACTGCTTCTGCGCAGAGCTGATAAGACGAGCGGACGAGACGACGGTGAGTTAAACAAGGTTTATGTACAGCATATATACAGAGGCGTTACAACTTCGGCACTGGGGCCGACAGAGACTCGAAGAGCCGAGCTCTTCTCTCTAACACATAGGTCAGCTTTTCGCCTAAAACCGCCGACTCACACACATGCCGGCTCTCCGACACGGGGCCTCCTCTCACTCACATCGGACCGCCGATCGCGACGCGCCGCAGGGCTTCTTTTATTTACACCGGGTCCAACCAAAATGTCCAATCAGAAGCGCCGCTTTGTCGTAAGGGCCGAGTCCTCCAATGGGGGGTCGCCGCGCCATGCGTCAGACCACCAGACACGAGACCGCCGGCTCGCTGTCACGTGCGCAGATGACTCAATGCACGTGGGCCAGAGACGCGCCGCGCGTGTTTACGCCGTTCGCGCCAGGCAGACTGCGGGCAGGCCTTGACCCAGATTGCCTTTTTCAGAGGCACGGCCGTTTGACGAGGATTCGCTGGCATAACAACCTGCGCGCGCGCGCAGGTGCATTCTAGCTTGGCCGTGTCTTAGCAAAGCGCATGAAATAACCGCCTTTTCGTGCATAGCGTCGCATTGTCAGCGCAGCGTAATAAACGCTTCGTTCCTTATAATTACTCATGTATTCCTGTCATAGTATAGACACTGACCTGTTGAGGTTGTGCCTCAGATACGTGCAATATTTCCTTTCAATCGAACACGGCTGGTACAATCGGAAGCTGCCGTGCGCTTGCGAGGAGGCGTAACACGTTGACGCGAAAAGCAAATCACCTGATTGCGTCGTTACCGAATCTAATCATCGGTCACGCCACATTTCACCGACCATAAATTCCTACAACAGTGCAACGAAAGCCTCCACGCGCTGATACCTAGAATCAATCAATGAATCAATCAATCAATGAATCAATCAATCAAAGCAAGTGCCATGAAACGGGTTATTGAACCTTCCCACTCGAAGTCGGCCAGCGTGCGCGCACAACACCAAAACTCTAATCTTTCAGTGCGTCTGTCACCCAAAGACAGGTTTCTCGGATGTATCGCAATGTTTCCCATTGTTTCCAAATCAGCGGGCAAGGGAACGCCTCTCGGCAGGAGCCGTAAACAAAGCAAAATGAGGAAAAAAAAGCGCAACACGATGAAGAGAGCCCCAAATGACAGGAGAGAGAGAGAGAGACATAGAGAAAAAGAAGGATACGATTTGAAACAGCGTGGACGTCTGATTAAATGAGTGGAGTCGAGCAGCGAGTCGTTTTTGCGAAAGAGCAGAAGGAAATATATTACGGCGAGCCTGGCGAGATCGGTGACAAATCGGTTCGCAGGGCCGCGAAAAACTTCCAAGCACGCGTGCGAGTGTGCTTAATGAAATTACGGCGAGAGCCGAGCAGAGCGTGTATCTTGACAAAAACAAGGAAGAGAAGATGACACCGCCGCGGTATGAAGAGGCGGGTTGAGGGTTTTACAGCGTAAGGAAAAAGGAAGCCAGCGAAAAGGGGCTGAAAGCGAATAAGAAAACAAGTTAAAACGCCTCCGTCGTAATGAGGAACGCGAGGGGAAAACGCTCGCACAAACACAAACTTGGAGCGCGAAACAAAGAGACGCCGGAGGTACCTGAAGATTGGAAAGAGGAAAAGCAAGAGAATAAAAAGAACGAATCCAGCACAGAAAACGAAGGGGAATTAAAGCGGTGCAGATGGCGTTATGCAAAGGAGAGAATAATGATGGTCGTCTCAGACACGGAAAACGCGACGAACTCACGGACTATCTAGAGGAGATAGATACAACGATCAGGGTGAGAAAGAGAGAGAGAGAGAAAGAGAGACAGGGAAGAAGAAGAGAAACGAGTTGAAAAGATTAACTCACATCTGGTCACGAGATAAAGAGACACGGACCACATGGGACCGCGGAGGCGTGTTTCAAGCGATGCTATGAGCTGAAAATTTCAAACCAAATAAAATAAGAATCAAGGCGACTAAGACACACAAACACACACAAAAAAAAACCTCAGAAAGAGGAAACGTTGAAGATTTAGAATATGCGAGGACGTCGACTCTCTCCCTCTCTCTCTCTCTCTCTTGTTCTTCGAGATTAATTCGACAAAGAGCGGCTCGTCAGCGTCAATAAAAGAATAGGGGATGCTACAAACACCCCAAAATAATGAAAGAAAAAAAAAAGGTGCAGCAGGTTTCTGAGGCACTGTTTCACAAGAAGTCCTTCTTTCTCTATGCCGTCTTGCCGGGCGACGCCCGCGACAAAAGGGCTCTTCTAAACCGAGACGACGATGAACAAGAATAAACCGGTTCCTGTCCGTGTCCTAGCCTTCGGCTTGCTTATCTGTGTTGCGTTTCTAGTTGTTGGATAGTAATGCTGCCACAGAGCCGGCGCAACAACAACACATGGTGAGCCAAACATGTCTTTTCAATTACGAAAGCTCCTCGTCCCCGCCCCCCCCCCTTTTTTTTTTCCTTCTCGGTGTTTTTACCGCGCGGAGGGTTACGCCATGTAAAACTGCCGGGTATTCCTCCAACCAGCTTCGTTTCCACGGACTTGTCGCCGTAAGCTCGCTGGCTCTGCGAAGATGGCTTGCGCCTCAGTACGACAGGGAGATTAACAACCAGTCGCGCAGTTTCTGGCGCAATCTCGGGGCAAGGAGGGGATAGCCCGGCTGTTAGGGTTACGTCTGGTTACCAGAGACAGTGCCCGCGCTTATATTGGCTGTTGCACCTCGTCTCAGGACCTCCTGCGTGAGGAGGAAAGTATAATACACCGAGTCAGAGGGAGAAAAAGAGGATGGTTGCAAGCTCTGATACAGTACGTTCTCAAGACATCCATAATTCGTTTTCAGTATGGAGCTCGTTATTTTTTGGTAACTGTAGGCTTTGCAAGCGTGCGGCCCGGTGTGGATATTGCAAGCAACAGGTTATGTGTCACAAAACGCGGCTTCTGGACGGCCCTTACCTGAGAGCTAGAAACGAAAGAAAGAAAAAGATACGACGCTGCGACAACTTCTCGCTCGGACACGGGAAATCGTTGCGTGGTCAACTCTCGTCTTTACAGGTGGAGTCGGTAACGTTAGATTTATAGCGACAAAAATCAAGGTATTATGAACCTCAACCTCTCCACAGCAAGACAGTTACAAGAAAACAGAAAAAGAGAGAATAAAGTGAAACCCCGTTTGTTGCCGCTGATATGCAGGGGGGACGCATCAAAGGAACTCGGATATGGCGGAAATCACAGCGTGTCAAGGCAATGTCCCTTTTTCGCGCATTTGCTTACTTACTTGGTGATCATTGGCGTAGCCCGCCAGAGTTTTTTTTTTTTTGTTTTCCATGACATTCACACGCGCTCACACACAAACGCAAGCACCGCAAGGACAAGCATACATAAGGAGTGCTTAACCCTCCCCCCCCACTCTCTTTTCCCCGCTCACGGTAATTTCGACCACCTGGGGTTCTTTACCGCGCACTTAGACTGAAGCGCACACGTGCTTGCACATCGGTCCCAACGAAATTCGGCTACCATGGTCGCGAGTCTAGCCCGCACCCTCAAGCGTATAGCAGCAGCGCGACACGTACCCTACGTACTAATACCAACAACCACTGCGGCTCAACTCCCCAAAATGAATCACATCACAGGACATCAGAACAGTACCGAGCCACCGCCTCCATTTCTTCTTCTTCTTCTGATTATTATTATTATTATTATTATTATTATTATTATTATTATTATTATTATTATTATTATTATTATTACAAGAGTGTCTGACCCTGCCGACGCCCCCTAAGGCACCAATATTTCTTTACAGATACTTATCTTAATAATGAAACTAACTAAATAAAACCCTTAAGGAATGCTGCCTGGAAACTTGAGGAGCTCCATACATATAGATGGATCAACCACAAAACACGTTCGCGGCCAAACACGAAAACCCCGCTTTAGCGTCTCACCTTCCTCCGTCGGGCCCCGTAAAAGCGGCAATACATACCGCTACTTGTAATTGATTGGCACTCTCGTATACACCCAATGCCAGTCCGGCCGCCCAAACGAGGTTACGACGGAAGCCATGCCTTGAAGAGCCGTTGCGAGGTAGGTGGGCTGTGCGGTGTCCGCAGACCAGCGGACAAATTTCGGACGGCGCCGGCTTCTCAAAAAAAAGGCGCGCTTCGTCAAACCGAACGGCGTAAACCTGCCGGATTAATAAACAATCTTAGCCGCCGCGGCAACGCACACGCTGTAGCGCGTGAAGTCAAGTGCCAACCACCACAACCTAAACCCTCCTTCTCGGTAACTCTAAGGCGTTAAAGAGATTAAAGTAATTAACAACAACGAGAAAGAAAAAAAAGGGGACGAAAGAAAAATACGCGGAAAGGCACAAACGGAAGAATTAAGCGACGCCTGCAAAGTCATTAAATTGTCGTCTGGATCCCCAAAAAAACCGTAGGCACCGCGCGGGGCCACTTAGGTTTGTTCATTAATTAACGAGGGTTAATGCACCTCCAGAGGGCTGGAAGGGGATGGACGAGAGAAAGGATTTTTTTCCCTTTTTGTTTTTCCCCTCCGAGGTAGAGGACAGTGATGCTTAAAAAGCGAGACGACGAGACAGCAAAGGTTTATAGATACGGGGAAAGGAGGCGACAGCGAGGGAGAGGGGAGTCGCCGAAGAATAACGACTCTCTCTAAGCAACGCGGGTAATCTTAGTACGCTCAGATTAGCGGCGTGGCCACAGTTCGCGCGGAGCCCTGCAGCAGCAGCAGCCCCTTAGCGCTGAGACTGGTCTAAGCGAATTTTCAAGCCACCGGCCGGACAATAAGGGGGGCGCGCGCTGGACATTGCCCGCAGCGCTTGTATGGGATACAGGTATACGTCCGCGAGAAAACTATTAACGCCGTAGGCTAACCTGTATTAAGAGTAATAACGACGATAATAGTTATGCGTAACGCGTTTACGTTGCGTGACCTCTTAAGAACGCGTTTAATTACGAGCAGTTCCGGCAGCTAGGCGGGCGGCGGTTTCGGGCAGAGGTATTCCGATGGGACGGATGGCCGCTACGGCATGACCGTAGCTAAAGTGACACGATTAGTTGGAGATCTGTGATGCCTAGATGACGTCGTATGCTTACGTCATCACGTGACCAAGATTTATGCATCACCCGTCTTGAAGCCGTCGATGTGGAACGCGGGTCAATTTTCACGTTTGATGAATCGTTTAAGACTCTCGCTTTAGATTCCTCATCAACAAATGCAGTTGCCCTAACCTTTTTCCCTTAGAATGCGATTAGAACAAGAACTATGCTTTGCTGCACAAGCATATGATATTGCTTACAACTCGTAGTTTCTAAACTGCTGCAACCAGCTGCTGAAAAAAAAGTGCATACACGACCATGGCGGGTAAGTCCCGACCTGTGGTTCGATTTCTTCAGCAAGGTAAAACCAAAGCGCCTTATCTCAATCCAACCAAGAATCGGATAACGGCATAGTCATCACGCGAAAATATAAGAAAGCTGGAATACAGAAAGTCAGTTGTACGGATGTTGAGAACCTGGGACGATGAATTCTCAAACCAAACTATTCGTCACGAATAGATAACTCTACGGACTTCGCTATGGGTTAACGGAGCTTTGCAAGTGCTAATATTGTAGGGTACCATAGCATTCCGACACATGAACTTTAATGGCTTCTAGAAAGCGCAGCTAATAGCGAAACTATAACTCAGCACTAGGCCGCTGTATACGGAATGCCAAGAAGGGAGAAAAAAAAGCTAACAAATTATGTTCTACTGCTGAATGACGAGAAAGACCAACAACCTAACACTGCGAGTTTAGCGTCGAGAAAAAAGTTGCACCATGTCGTTCCAGCACAGATACGCACATTCTCCAAGACCAACAGCAGCTCAATAACGCGCTCACCGTCGAAGACGTCAAACGTCGCGGCCGACATGCGTACTGACAAAAGCCATCCGCGAAACACGATCGGCGCAGAAGCATCATTGTTCACAGCGGGTGCTTACAAAACCGGAAAAAGTGCGACCGCATTGGGCGGTTATCAACCCCCGAAGGCTTGTTTATAAACCCTACCCCCCACCACACCACCCTCCTGTACTCTCCCAGGCCAATCAGCGGCGGCGCTAGCGGCCCCATCTATCCCGCCACATGGAAACGATCGTCCGCTATGACACAACAGAAAAAGGGAGCTACGCACCCGACTCGGCCTTTCTGCCGCAGGCGTACGGCAAACAGAGACATTAGCGAGCGAATCGCGAAGACAAAGTGACAGCTAGAGAGATGAATACGATACCGACCATCGCTCCTTCATTCCGCACATCGTTGCGGAGGCAATCTTTCCCTCTAGTACGTGTGTGTATCGTATAAACCGCCCTATATATAGTAGCGCTAAAGACGATGAACTCGGGGGCGGCGGGAGTGGCATTAGCCATCCAACTGGAAACCATCACCGCACCGCCACACGTACGCGCTATACACTCGGAGACGCACGAACAGAACTGGGTGATCGCGCAATCGCTTACATCTCTCGTCCGCCGCCGCCAGCGGCAGCAACCCCTGGGGGCATTGACTCTTTTTTTCCCCTCCCATCGCTACCAATCGCTCGTTCGCTGGCAGAGTACGTCTGTGCGTGCGAGTCCAGCGGCGCCCACCGCAAGACGGAAACCCGATGGACAAATGAACGAACGTGTACAGAAAGGATGGAGGGATGAAAGCTCGCAGAGCGGGGGACGGGTAAGTCGGCGCGATTACATAGACGGAAAAGGCAGAGAATCGAAGGCTTCGTCGTGGCACCCGAAAGGACGGGAGAAAGACGCAGAAGGCGGCGAAGAAGACCAGTGGCAAAACGCTGCGCGCGACAAGACGTGGGAGAAAATAACACATTCCTACGCGAAGAAATAAATAAAGGGAAACCATGAGAGAGCGTCGTGATGACCGAGAAATAAGAGCACACACAAAATAAATGGGGAAAAGACGATATAGAACCAAGACGGAGCGGAAAGGGACGGAATGATAGCTTTGCCGAGTGAGCGATAGAGGGCTCCACCGACGCAGCAAATAACGAGAAATTAGAAACACGAAAGTGTCAGCCAAGCTTGCGCGGAAAGAAAAAGACGGAGCAAAAAGGCGAACCAAAAGTGCGGTCCTTTCCCGCGAGGAGGCGAAGTGAAAGAAAAAGGGAAGCGGCAGCTAGGAGGAAACTCCGCTCAGCCGAGCCTGAGCGGAGAGAAGGGGGGAGAGCGGGCGAGTGGAAGAAACAATCATTGCGTTCGGACCATCTGCGAGATTTATTGACACGGGACCTTATCGGCGCGCCAGACTCGCCCAAGGGGTTGCTCGGTTGCCCGGTGTGCGTCTGTGCGCGAGTGCCCGAGCGTTGCGAAGCTGCAGGTCGACCGTATCGCACAAAAGGCTCCGTTAGCTCTGCGGCGAGAACGATCGACTCAGCTCGGTTGGTCGGCGGGGCCGGCGCGAACACACAGCCAGCCGGCGGCCGGGTCGAGACAGAAAGTATGCCGAAGGTCGGTTGGCAGAGAAACAAGCCAGACCGAAAGGCTACCGCCGGCATCGGTTCTCTTCCTTTCTCTGGCACACGTGTCGCGGTATGGGACACACGAGTCGGCAGCTGGCATATCGAGTATAGACGTGTACGAAAGCAGCGTAAAGATCTGCCTCGGATGTTTCATCGGTGAGCAAGGAGACTGGCTGCTCGACCGTACATTCGTAGACTAGCCTTTTGTACACAAAGTCGCAGGTGCACTGAGCACAGCACTGGGCTTTCACCGTTGCACAAAAAAATTCAACATAATTCTTACGAAGGTTTGTGTTCGTGCTATTTTATTCCTATGCTGCGCTTCTGTTCTAAGACGCTGTGGATCGTAGTACTCGGAGTGGCGTTTAGCGCAAGTAAGCATCAGAAGCTGTGAAGATTCGGTGCCATCCGGGCACGTGGCCTTAAGGATCGTAAGCTTTCGGTGTGCATGCAGCATGTTTGCATACTAACTGATCTTTACAGCGCGCATTATTTTGTTCCGTATGAACATTTTGAGAAATTCAAAATGGTTTGAAGCCAGAAGGGCCGTGCTTAGGCACACGTCCAGGCGACACTATACCCGTACTAATACTCACACTGGCTGAACAACCACACTAAATCGCATCCCCTGCAGGCGTCAGCTTAAACGATTGCTCTACGGAAGATAGAGTAAAAAACTCGTTAAGACTCCACAGCCAGAAATGATGCTTGTGATCTCGAGAAGTTATTGAGGTCTTGCAGATTGGCTCCCCCTTGCTCACGTGAACGTATACGGATCACATGACCGGATCTCACGTTCACAAAGCCGGAACAAACGACATTAACGGGCGCCCTTACAGCATACGCATGTGACTGACCGGCGCAGTAAAAACGCACCCCCGGAATGTGTTCATGGCTTGCATGGCCAAGTGCAGCCAAGTCGAGGCTAATACGTGAGCCACGTGTAAGCCTGCAAGTTCCGCGACGTGATACTCTAAGGCTGCACTCACGCACCGAGGGGCAAGAAGCGAAATAGGCAACAGTGTTCGGATTCCGCGACGCCAAAAAAAAAAAAAAGAAACCATACGTGCCGTGCGGCGAAGCGGATCTAGCGCCGCCTCGCGGGGCCCATCGCAAACTGCGCCAGCTGTTGCGAGAAGTGGCCGTAAAGACATTCTTTACGAGCCCAGCTCTTCCACCACGTCGTCTCTCACCTCCTCTCCCACACCCCTTAACGTCTATACTTTCCAGCAGTCACCTATACGATAGTTCGTATACCCTTACCCACGACACGACATGGCCGGTAAGCGATGGACCATACGCGACTTGCTATAAAATGATTGGCTAAAGTCTTTACTTGTCTTGACTCAAGTGGTTGTTCTGAGAGTCGGCCGAGAAAGTGCATCACGAGATGACGGCCGAAACTTGGCCATTATGAGGAACCCACCGTGCCCTCGAAGAAAGTTAAAATGGAGGGCAATATAAGAGTGGAAAGGTGTGTGTGTGTGCGACGCGATCACGAAGGCATCCATGAACGAAGACATAAACCTTACACACGACCGTTCTTAGCACGCCATGCGCACCGCTACCTTGTCGGGAAACGAAACTGCGGCGTCGTAACGGCACGGTGCGTGGATGCGGGACCCACGCGTACGAAGCAGCGGCGCGTTGTCACGAAAGGCTATCGCGTGCATCGTGCGCGATGCGTGCGATCAAGCAAGCACGCGTCGTCTAGAACCTAGAAGGAAGGAAGGAAAGCCTACCTTAACAACGTGCAACATATACGGGTGTTTTTTCTGCCTCAAAACCACTTTAAGGGACAATTTTCTTGCTAGAACACCTTTAGGAGTTGAGGGTGTTTTGGGTTCTCGATACACCCATGGCCCATACAACAGCGAACGAAATGATAAATGGGACTCGCCGCTTAAAACCCCCTTGGATCATAGGCGAGTTAAGATTAAGAGGTATGTCTCTTTTAGGGCTATCTACAATCTTACAATAAATTTGGGCACATTGTCCTAATGATTAGCGTCCGTTTATATGGAAACGAAATATTCCCACAGGTACCGAACAGCGGCTTAAGGTACTTTGGCTATATATACCAGATGCTTAGCTTGATCTATAACTGCATGTTCCCTGACTGGCCATAGAACTTATTTTTGCACGTTTTTTTCAGTGATAAGAGTGTTCAGGTCATTGGGCATAGGTGTTTCGATACGTGAAAACACCCCTTTCCCAAAGTGTGTAAGGGCGTAAATTAGGAACACGACAAAACACCCTTAAAGGCGCGAACTGATTTACTGCGTGTTTTTCAACTGTTGAAAATATCTTTTCAGTTGCTCGTAGCCTCAATGGCGGTACAAAACGACTAGGTTTATCCGTGATACGATCAAGGACCATTCTTACATCGTTTTATCGTCACCAAGATCTGCTGAGCGCCATGAAAATAGCGCGCCACGCAGCCCCCCACCTCCCCTCCCCGTACGTTACAATATCTAGAATACAGAGGGTCATCCATAACCAACTATTATTATTTCCCAGACAAAGCAAGAAAAAAAAAATACATCGCACTGAAAATGTATCCAACCCAAATTTATGAGAAAGGCGGGAGTCGTGGGAAGATGGAAAGTTGTGATGAAAGTCCGTAAACGCGGTTTGCGAATTTCCATCATGCACGACTGATTCGCCCTCACGAGTAGGCGAACCCGGTACCACGCAATGGCACTTCTTCGACGACGGGACTAGATTCCAGAAACGAAAATGACGTATAAATAACGAGCGTTAGCGGAGGATAGAAAAGAGACAATATAATACGATAAGGAAACAGAAAGAGGGGGAGGGTGGGCGAACACCCAATGTCCGGAACGTCGTTCATCGCGTGAACAAGAAAGAGACAAGGGAAAAAAAAACTAGCCTCACCTCGCCAGCGGTCGCGGATGGAAATAAATTCTCATCACCCTCTCCCTTACAATTTCACCATCCTGGCGCCAAAGCAGAGCGGCAGGAATAAAAGCGGCCGAAAAATGGAGAGGGTGGAGCGATAAAAGCGCCACGGTTCGCCTGGTGCTCCCACGCGCTCCTTTTCGCCGTTGCCCGAGCTCTGATGCCGCCATGGGGAGCGGGGGAGAGATGGAGGAGAGTGGGGGAGGAGGCGGAGATGTTGAATGAGGAAAGCGAGCATACTCCACACATTTTACAACCGTTTTGTCGCGCACTAGGCATCCGGGCGATATCGAGGGGGCCACCACACGCCACGCCCGTTCTCAGCCACTTCGCCATTACACACGGAATTCCTTTCCCCTCCGTTTCTTGAGTAGGACTCTCTTTCTCTCTCTCTCTCTCTCTCTCTCTCTCTCAAACGCATCTACACCAGGCCCACTTTCTCTCTCTACAGAGATATATAAGGCAGCTAAGAAGGCGTGGGTGGAGGACATGTAGAGCAATTGGTGGTCACGTGAAACCTCAAAATGCGCCATGGTATTACAGTCGTAAACATTATGAAAAAGAACACACGGGCTTGCGCTCATGCAAAATATCATTCGAAACGAGCGGATACGGATCTGGCGCATTGATCCAAGAGACGGCTTGAACACGAGTTACAAGAAGCCGGCGCGACGGTACAGTTGGAATTGGGCTAGCCTGAGCCCTTTGGTTGCACATAGCGAAGGGGTTCCAGCCAACTACTTGTACGAGGCCAGATGGGGAAACGACACACCGCTGGTGAATTAGCAACCGAACATTTATTGACGTTTTCCTTACATATCGGCAGAGCGATTACGATGCTCGGATATTGGCCCGCAGGTTGCGGGCCCGGCCGCTGATGTAGGTGAAAACGCTGGACCGTGTGCCTGAATTTCGGCGTACATTAAAGAAACACCAGGCTGTCGAAATCTGCGGAACCCTTCACTATACGGTGTGCCTGATAATCAAATCGTCGTTTCGACACGCAAAACCTCAGTTATTAGTATTAGTGTTATGAAAACTTTCATTTGCGACGTAATAAAACCAGATTTATAGAACTGTTACGTTCAATCAGAACTTCATAAAACTACGTCGATGTTCTTGAGAAGCGCGGGCGTCGAAGTGCCCCGCTGTTTTGCTCGGATTAACTGCGTATACTAAAGCGTTTTGTTATATCTCATTACTAACGACCGGTGCAGTTCACTGCCAAAACAATCTGTCTACCCTGTGCCGTTTAAGCGAGCACCATGGCACTAATGTCAGGTTGAACGCGCGAGGTACAAACGGAGCCGAAACCGGAGCTGAAAAGCCTGACAAAAGCAAGAACGAAAAAAAAAAGAGGGAACACGATATCGATGTCGTCGTAAATGAGGCGAGACCGCTGAAACCAGTTGCAGTTTAGTGTCATCGTTTCAGACACGTGACCGCACTGCCAAAGTTGTATATTACCTGCACGAATAAAATTCCTTCACAGGTACAGAATGCGGCCTGATGCGACAGAGAACGATGCTCGTAAAAAACTAGGAAAGCCAAGAGGACGCGATCACCGACAAAGTAAACTGTTTCCTTTCGCTTATTTTTGTGATGTCATACGGCTACTGACAACTCAGACGAAACCGTGAAGGTAGTTAATGGCTGTAATCATATTCAGAAGCTTCATCAACTGCCTGGTTTTTTCGGACAGCTCGACGCCCATGGACCGATCAACTCAAAGTCAGTCATCAGCAACTGAATTTTGGGAGGCAAATCGAATGGAATACCTACCCGAATTCGTTTCCGAACTACCGCGATGCCAAGACATCTCACATATCATTTCGCTTAGATCCTCCGAAGAAGGCTGGTCCACCAGCCGAAACTGTTAGGAATAAATAAATTATTGTTTCGTTTGCTATGATGTACTATTCTCGAAGTTTATATGACCAAGCGAGCAACGCGAATGTCGATCAAGCGAGATGCTCGGGCCTACCAGAATTGTCAAATTTCCATGACTACACGTGCGTTTGTTTTCTTGCGACATGTACATCATCACTCACCTCGTTCAAACATACATCGAAGTAAACAAGCCTATTATGCATCGATTCACACTTCCGCAGCCGAACGGCGCACGAAAACGCTCGACGATGGACAAGTTCTCGAAATTCGAGACGCGCGGAAGGATTGTACGAACAAGCGCGAAGCAACGGAACAATCGTGCGTTCAACTTCAACATCAATAAACGCAGAAAAACAAACAGCATCACCACTTATAAACAGGCCATTCTGCCCCCTTTATTTTTGGATTTAAACAAAAACGGAAGAAGATTTCTTAAACAGGGCGAGAACGTGACGTCACATTAAGGCGGGACCTAGAGATTTATTTCAGACCAAAATAAGAGGAAGACACCTCAAAGGCGCGAGATCAAAACGTCGGCACCTAAGAACGAGTAACAAAGCGGTGCAGAGAGTACGATGGAGGCAACTGTTCGCTAGGTAAGGTGGGAAATGATGAGAAAGAAAAGCAAGACAGCTGAAAATGAGACGTCATTTAAGTTGTGAGGCGAACGACACAATAGCGCCAGAAAAGAAAAGAAGAAAAAAAAAAAACATGGCAACGAGAGGCGAGCGAGTGCACAAGGCATCACAACGAATGCGCTATAGGGCGATTGCGCTGCGAAAAAGACATTTTGGGGGGAGGGGGAGGGGGGGGGCATACAGCAACTCATGCATGGAGCACTGGTCTGACAAGTGCTCTAAATGTTTTTTTTTTTTTGACGAATGGAGAAGGAGTTCGCGTGTCAGATAACCTACTCTCGGGAACACAAAGCTCTCGCCAAGGATGCAACCCAAAACTTCCAGTTGTCGACTATTCCTTATTTTACTTTTGCGTTTATGGCACTTTCATTTGGTTTCCCGGCTTGAAAAATTCTTCGACCTCACTCTAAGAACTTTCTCTCTCTCCCTTTCTTTCTTTCTCTCTTTCTTTCTTTCATTCTTTCTGCTCCACCGACGTTGACAGAGAAGTCAAGCATGAGATTCTTTCACCTCCCGACTTACAAGAAAGAACTCGAGAGAATGTCGCCTAAGTTTAAAAGACTTCGAGGGTACAAAAGTAAGAAGAAAGAGAAGAAATAAAATAACCCTAAAATAAGTCGAATAAAGACATCAGCGCTCGAGCGACAAACGTGAGGAGGTATTTAGGTGCGCGTACAGTGTTTATAGGCGGGCGCTTGTCGTAGAAGGCACGATTAAAGGCAAGCGATAGTCAAGACTGGCATAAAATGAAAAATAAAAAAGTCACTATACGCAGATGGCAAGACAGAGCTGCTTAAGAAAGAAAGATGAAGGAGACAGCTCGGAAAGATTAATAATGAGGAGTTTTCTATGGGTGCCGGGTAATGAACAAGAAGACGTTCCAGGCACCTTTACGCTGGCAGAAAAAAAAATAACGCTTAAAAACAAGACGTTCGAACCGTTCAATAAAGGCGTCGCTTCGCGCGAAGACAAAGATAACACCGAGCCAAAAATAAATAAATAGATTGAAATATTAGAACATGTTCGGCATAGTCCTGGCGACTTCCACTCCAGCGGTTGACAAAAGGACCTGGGGACGAGAAGACGGCGGCAGCGTCCTAAACGACGCCCGCTCTGGCGGGGCACAAAACAAAAGAACACCCCCTCCCCTCCCCGGTATGGAAGGAGCCGAGAAGAATTAAAAAAGGCAAAAAGGGTGAAGGAGGGCGAGAGGGAGACAGGCGACGACCAAAGACTGGGAGGAAACAAAGGGAGAAGCGAAGGCGCGGTGGGAAAGAGGAAACAACGCGATAGAGATTGGATCGGAGATAACGCGAGAGGCGATAGCGTCGTCGCGACCTTTCTCATCGACCTGTGACCTCAAGAGCAGGGCACATCGACCTCACCCTGCCAGTAATCGTATAGCGCCTTAGGTCTCTCAATGAGGCTGGCTGAGCAAGTTGTGTCGTTCAGGCCATCTTGTAAGTGTTCGACAGCAGTTTTCGTTACTTTCGATTTTTTTTTTGTGTGCGTGAGAACCCTTACAGCTGGAAGTAAAGACGTGTATACTTGAAAGTCACCGGGAACGAGGATTCAGTGACATGGTCGCGGCGGGTCAGGCCATGCAGAAGCGTGCTTCAATGTCTTGAATATTGCGCAATTCGCCCCGCCGCGGTGGTCTAGTGGCTAAGATACTCGGCTGCTGACTCGCAGGTCGCGGGATCATACCCCGGCTGAGGCGGCTGCATTTCCGACGGAGGCGGAAATGTTGTAGGCCCGTGCGCTCAGATTTGGGTGCACGTTAAAGAACCAAAGGTAAGTTCAGTAGGGTTGAGAGCTGGGCTAGTTGGTGAGACATCATTTAACCATATGGTGTAGTAGCGCAAATTCGACGGGGACGAAGAGGACAAGAAAACACGACACTCGCTACCAAAGGTGGTCGAAATTTCAGGAGCCCTCCACTACGGCATCTTTCATAATCACATGGTGGTTTTGGGACGTTAAACCCCACATATCAATCAATCAATCAATCAATCTATTTTGTGCACTGCTGTAAAACGCGGCCATACATAAAGTGGCAACATTGCTATTCCTTTCCTGTTGGGCCAGTTACCAATGCACAACTGTACGCGGACCTAACAGAACGAAAGTGTGGGGAAAACCCCAAGCTGGCGTCATCTAAGAAAAGGACGGCGGTGATAGCTTCGAATGCGACAAAACCCAAATGGTACGACGCATCGTCTACTATCTGCGACGTACAATCAATAACAATAATAATAACAATAAGGGCAACCACGGCCCATGCTCGTTGCCAGGCGTGGTGCAGGGGAAAACAATGGGTAGAAAGGACGCCCAGAGCCGGCTGGGTTTCGAATGCGAGGGGGTGGGGAGGTGAGAGAGAATGGGGAAGGCGCAACGTGCCACCTTAAGTCCCGGTAGCCTCACCACCGCCACACCAACGGCCGCCAGAGGTCCACCTCTTCTTGGACGGCGCAACCAAACATCGAACACCTGCGGCCGCATTGCAGCAGGCTGCCACCTGCAAGCTCCAGGAACAGCTGGCGGGGCGGCTGCAGGTTTTCACCGATGGATCCGTCCTGGCGGACGGGACTGCGGCAGCAGCGTGTGTCATCCCTTCCAGGGCCAGCAGCAGGCAATGCCAGCTTCCCTTCCCAGCGAGCTCCACGGCTGCGGAGCTGGCGGGACTCCACCTGGCAGCGGACCTCCTGGCTGAAGACCCCCCTGCTGAGCCGGTTGCAGTAGTGTGCGACAGCAGAGCAGCCCTGCAGACCCTGTCCAACCATCGCCGGGGCGGGCTCAATGGCAGCCTCCTGGCTTCTAAGTTCCGGGCGCTCACGACGTCAGGGACGTCCGTCTCCTTCCACTGGCTGCCCTCCCACGTGGGCATAGCTGGCAATGAGGAGGCGGACACACTGGCTAAGGCAGCCCATCAGCCTGGCACCCCCATCACCCGGGCCGTGGCGGCCAGGGACTTTACGCAGGCTCGTCTTAAGAAGCTTCTCATCACAGTCCACCCAGACCAGCGGGTGGCCAGCGGACGGGGACCGAAGCTTCTACCAGAGAAGGGCCTAACCAGGAGGGAAAGAGCCACCCTGCTGCGACTACGGACCGGCTGCGTGTGGACCGCGGCCCGCCGCCACGCCAAGGGCCGCTGCACCTCCCCGGCCTGCGACCGCTGCGGCGATCCCGAGACCCTCGAACATCTCCTCTGTGCCTGTCCTGGCTTGGCACAGGAACGTTCGAGGCTCACCACAGCCTACAGGAGACAGGGCCTTCCTGCCTCCACACTGGAACACTTCATCTTCCCGTCTCGTCCTCATCTGCCAGCGCTGCGGAGCCTGGTGGTGTTCCTCGACGAGACGGGAATCGCGGCCTACCGCTGAGACCGGGACCCCTGCCACCCCCGCCCTTGCTGCCGGCCTGCCACCTGTGCTGATGTTCGCCTGGCCACTACACCTCTAACACCTACACTCCTATCCACTTTTCTCCCACTCCCCCCCCCCCCTAAGACGCTGCGCCGTGCTCCCTAATGGGCTGCAGAAATTAGGCGTCTCATTCTTCCACGAACCACCAACACACACACACAAGACGAATGGGGAGGGAGCCCACGGCAGCCGGTTCGGTTGATTGATCAGGTCTGCGGCGGCGTCTCTTCTCGCCATGCATCGACCTATCGATCAGCCCGTTCCGACCCTGCGTGCGTCTAAAATTTCGCCGTCGTGGCGGTGCCGCGTGCATGGAAGCGGGAAAGACGCCTGCAGCGTTCGCAGTGTCCCCACGCAATGGCTGCGACTGTCGAATGGATTCGCGTAGACAGAGAGGGAAAGAGAAACGGCCTTTCACACAACATAACTTACACAATATCAAAATCTGGATGCTTAATAGTTTTCTAGTATATATCTTTCGAACTCGGCTATCTACAAACACGATACCAAGGTTGTGGATACCAAACTTAGAGAAAGTGTAAGTGTTTGGAAAAATTAAAATATTTTTGCAAGTAAACGTAAATGATTACTTAGGTATCGTACTGCTATGTTTTAATTATATTTCGGTCATATTGCGCATAGTGCTTTAATCCTTCATCAACGGAATCCAACGACCCAGTCAAGTTACGTGTGAAACAGTCATGTGATGTCGGCAACAATTCCTTTAAAAAAAGTTAAAAAATTGAGGTATTCTGAAATTGCTACCAAAACAATCAAAATCCAACGTGACTGCCTGCACCAAAGCGATCGTGTGCAGAAAAAAAAAAACCACTTGAAGCAGAAGTGATATGAACGAACTCGAGGACGTAAGAACGCTTATCTTATCATTAGCTCAACGTCGGTGGTCACTTCATCGGCAAATGTGCACACGAGTAGCAAAAAGTGATAGTGAGGACACTGCGTCGCAAAAGAGATATGTAGCCGATTCGCCTCCTTATACAGTTGTCATTCTCTTTACGTAACGTCCAAATGATACTGCGCTTACGATATTCCTCGCTAACGCGACATCCCTCAAGTTAACTATACCTCCTCAACAAACAATCACACTTGCTTACTACATTCGCTATGCGTCTGCGTACACGTTGTATGAGTGTAAAGTTCGCGCTCGTGTCTCACGCACTGAGATCTTCCTTTCCCGCTGCAGAGACCACTTCACCCGCCTCACTCATTCGTATCTGCCTCCAGAATTCAAGCTTTGCAATCGATACACTCTCCATAAACAGGCGTCATCCGTCATCACCAAATCAATGATTTGCTCGTACACTCGTTTCGACATTTCCTTTCCGCTAGGTCACTCACTCACTCACTCAAACGATACCTCACTTTCTCACAGTCACGTTTAGGTAACTGCACACTAAATTCTCTGCTTCCAGTGTGAACACGGATAGAAGGAAATTCAAACACGGCGTTAAATAAATGGGCAAGCGGGAGCAAGAAACCAGCGTACGGCATTCGATCTGAGCGGGAAACCGCGAACCGAAGGTGCGGCCGCGGCAACGGCAGCGAGTCCTTCATCGACGGCGACCGAAAACATACATTCAGCGAACATTTTTGGTTCTCTGAAAACAAAAGCATCCGAAGGCGTAGCACTCCCGAGTTATAATGAGAGAGAAGGGCCAGTCGATAGACTGAAACCACATGGTACTCGAATTGTATACCCGGAAAAGGAAACACCGTTCCTGTCGACGTGAGTATCTTCAAAGAAAAGAAAAGAAGAAAACACTTGATGATAGAAGGGGGAAAAATTGGTCCGGCGGGCTACAGTGTACACAGTAACGATCGTTGGAAAAGAGTGTCTCACAGCAGCGGCGCCGCGTTAAAGAAATATCTATATTACGCAGAAGAGCGGCCCAAGAGGAACGAAGCATCGATGAAAGAATTGAAGCGGGCGGTTAGAACCCCCCCCCTTATCTCTCTCTTTTCACACACACACACAAACACACACACACACACACACACACACACACACACACACACACACACACACACCGAAATACCTGCAGAAAGAGAGCCGAACTCAAAAGGGATACAAGACTTGCACATCACTACGGACGGGGTAATACGGAGGGCTACCCTCTTATATCTCTGGCGCCGTGGCAGTGGCCAGGTGTATCAAGTCTGCCCCGCTACCGCTTCGTCTCACAAGTTTGGTGCAGTGCTACGAAAGCCAGAAGGTGCTCGCGCCAGTCAATCGCTAACGGGAGACTCGGATCCGTGTTGCAGAGAAAAACAGTGTGCGATACACAACCCCTACTGTGCGCTACTAATCCTTCCGCGAAGCATTCATTCACTCTGTCGTCGCCCCCGGAGGGCGATTAAAGCTGGACCGATGTATTTTTTAGCCTATCCTCTGGATCCGTTCTTTCAAGTTGCCTGAAACTATCCCCACGTAGCCTTTCACGCACTGCATGGACTCGGTGAGATGGAGTATATATAGCCTGTGCAGATAGTTGGGCTACCTTCTCTACATTTTATCGAGCGCCCAGAGGACTGCGCCCTCATTTCGCGAGAGAGGTGCCTTTTCACTAACATGTTTCTTCCGTGCCTTATGTACATTTCTTTCGGCTCACGGTCCTCTCTCTCTCTTTTTCCCCCTTTCGTGTTTGATGGAAAGCCCTCCTGTAGGAGAACCCACCTGTCGTGCCTGAAGGCAATCGAGCGCCCGTGTTTTCAGCGCCGGTTCGTTCGCGAAAGTTCCCTTTTTCGCGGAGTGGCGAAAAGATCTGCCGCCGCGGCCACCGGCGCGTTTCCCGTTTCCAGCTGAACGTCAGGCGGAGACCTCCGGTTACAGCGTTTAACCGGAGCGGCAGAAGCGATTTTCACGCATTCGCGGTACGCTCAGCTGATGATGCTCACGCATCATCTGTACCACGCGATAGAAGCTTCTTGGCGCACCGGTACGTAGGCAAACACGCCAAATGAGATACCAATCTGATGCAGCACGAAACAATCGCCGCGGCAGCGGCCACAAAGGCTCTACACGTTACGTGGGTGTGAACCCAAACATCGTCCTTCATATGCAGTAGATTTTGATTCCTATCAAACACGTACCAGTCATGTCTTGTCTTGTCTTGTCTCCTAGGAGATCTTGGCTCATACCCACATGGGGGATTGGCCACACTGTACCTCATAGTAGATCATTTTTTACAACGCTTGCTAAAAATAATAAAGAGAAATTAGATAGGAACAATAATAATGTTCCTTTGAAAAAACGTGAAACAAATTGCAGAAGAATGCGATAAACCAGAATATATAAAACAAATTAACAAGAATGAGTCATGGCTTCAAATCCACCTCGAGCAGCTTTTTCTTTCGCGTTCTCGATTTTAATCATGAAAGGCGATCAGGCGTTTGTTTAATGAAAGCTCAAAGAACCACTGTTATTTGAACTATTTTCAATACATACTTCTGATGCGAAGGCTTCAGCGGAAACAGCGACTGCATTATATGATGGCTGGAGCTTTGCTTTTGTTTTTTTTTGTTTTCTGACAACAAACGTTTCTCAAGTCGCTGTTGTATAAAGCACCCCACTACAACAATATTCTGGGCTGCTCCTGCCATTGACGCCCCATCGTGTTCGGTAAACTTCAATGCATTTTAGGACAGTCGTAGGTTGTACGAGCTTGAGCGCGTGCACAAATTCACACTCATAGATTACCGCTTTACTGAAGCAACGGGCGGCAGTACAGTATTTCCATAAGTGGCACCACGCGATGCTTTTATCCAGTTGCAAGGCGTCTGAAAACTTTTTTTTTCTTTAGCGCCAAGCGGATGTATCCGTCGGAGGTACATCCCAAGGGACATCCACGTCAACGATTCTTACGCTAACGATTTGCACCAGTATTAAAGTTAGGTGACTTAAAGATACGGCTTTGGGCTATCTCTGGTTAAACCACGAGTGAAATAATGCATCCATCGCTTTTTTTTTTTTTTTGCTGCCACGAGCCTCATGAAGATGTAGAAGTTTCGCTGACAAATTAAAACTTGTAGCCTCTTTTCATAAACAAAACAGGACAAAGCAAATAGCACACACGGACTGCTCTTGTACGTGCGTGCTGCACTTTCTGTCGTGCTTGTTCGCTTCGCGAAAACTGGCTAAGCCATGCACTAGTTCCCAATAAGCCAGCTAGCAGTTTTGTTTAAATTAAAACTACTTGGGGAAAACACGTCATCGAGGTTCTTCACCCAACGTTCACTAACAAGATATGATGCAAACGATAACTTTTGACGGAATTCATCTGCCGCATACACTCGCGCACTATTGGCAGAGGGTGGTGCTGGCTATATGCTGGCCATGTGCTGGCTAGTTTTATGCATTCGGCGTTACAGCATCACCTTCAACCGCAGCCGTAGGCCACTTGAGCCGTTTCGACCAATTCATCAGAATGATCCATTCAAGCGCAACGGCTTCGTAAGACAATAGGGAGTTTCAGAATAGCGCACCGCGAGCCCTTGCGGTACGGTCGCTGCCACTGCGCATGCGTCGTAACGCAAGTCGGCGTTCTCGTTCGCGGACCGCACGCAGAAAATCCGAAATTGCGTGCGGTGAAGGCATGTGGCCCGCAAGCGCTGGTTTCGAGGCTACGGTGTCGCTGCGATCGTGCGTTGCGGTTCGCAGCAGGGCAAACGCTATTCTAAACCTCTTGTAGCGCTCGCTACGCCCGCAACGCCCGCAGCGCTTGCAAACGGTATTCTAAAACTCCCTAATAAAAGCGTCACACCGCGATCCCGTTCGGAAGAGCGCGCACACCACCGCGCGTCCGTCAGACAATGAAAGCCGCAACATACGAACGAAACTTTGAAAACTCCACTTTCGCTACTTTTCTTCCGTTTCCTGCGCAACCTGCATCCCTTCACGGTGCACCTATATTTTTTTTCCTCAACGGTTATTTTAACCTCGACGGTTATTTCTTTCTCCGCCGCATCACCCCGCTTCTCCGAAACGCACTATTTATTAGCGACGTCGCGCGCTTTCTCTCCGGCCTTTCTCCGCGATAGCATCCGGCAACACTTCTCTCTAGTTCTAAAAGAAGGCTTCCGCGATACGTCGCCAGCGTAAGGGTTATAGAAGCTCGCAACAGATGACGCTTTGCAAACAACGAAGGCTTGTCGGTTTACAATTGATCTTCCCATAGCGTCGATATAGGCGGTTACCCTTGAACGCAGAGAGGCAGTATCGGTGGGGTAAAAAAAAAAAAACGGTAAGGTGGATTGTAGCTGTCACTAGACAGTTATAGCGGGGGTTAAGCGAACAGCTTTACGTTGCAGCAACAAACAAACGTTCTTTGCGGACAGCGTCTTATAGTAATAGCGGAATAAAGTTTACGCGTTTTACGTGCCCCAACTGGGACGGTGACGCCACCTATCAGAGAGTTATTAGGTTAAATAACAGTAAAAGAAAACTAAAACGAGAATGTTTGCCTGCGTCCCCGCAGAAAGCAATGTTACAGGTTTTAGTAATATTAAAAGTAAATAAATACAAACCACGCACGAAACGCGAAAACATTTATGTTCCCGGTTCGTTTACATCGATCTTCTACACTCTTAAAAAAAAGGGAGCGAGAATGGAGAAACGGGCTCCGTTCCTCCTTCGGCGCAGCGACTTCCTCCCTTTCGGGCGCTTTACCCGTCGCGCCCTCTCGCGGCAAGGACCGAAGGAGAAACGTTCCTCCTTCAGCGTTCTAGTTTCTCCTCAATCACGGGGGTCTTGCTCGCGCGCATGCGCACGCCAAGCCTATAGCCGCCCGCGGCCAGTCGCGAGCGATTGCTTTCACCTAAGATTGTTGTAAGCAATGCAGGAATGGCGTTTTCTTTTGTTTTATTAGTATAGAGTAAAAGCCTCTCTTTTTTTTTTATCGTCAGACACTCGCACGGTGCTCCGCACACTTCCATGTGTGTCTCGTGTTGTTTCATACTACCAATTTGTCACGAATACAAGGAGCTCTGCTTCCCAAGCAGTCTTGCTTTATCGATTACCTAAGAGTGGAAAAAAATAATGATTTTTTTCGGTGTCGACATACTTGGTAAGCCCACGCATTTTTAGTTTCGCACGGCACCAACAGCACTCATGAATTCAACGAGGCGCGCAAAAAAGCATCACACTTATTTTTTCAATAGTGTAGGAAACCTGATACCACTCTACAGTCCATGCGTGAAAGTACGATCATATACAATTGATAGAGTTATACGTGCCACTACCACCATATGGATGTTCTTTGCAGTTTACCCCCATTCGAATACGGCCGCCGTGGCCGGAAGTCGAACCTGCGTCCATCAGCATAGTCACACGACACCCAATAAGGCTATGCTACCCCGGCAGGTGAAAGCACAAAGGGAAACAGGCTGCGAAGTTTCACCGAGCGTTTATTCGCCAGACTAGATTACAACCATCAGAAACTTTTTAAACATCATCATAACTAAACTTTTGTGAAAAGTGAACCAATGACTTCTGTAGGTTAAACCAAATTCTCAATCGCATTCGTTTTGAATTGCCCATGCCAGCACTGAGAAGTAGGAAGGAATTATGCACGCGAGCAGTATGTCTTTCTCGTCCATGATTCTCCTTTGTCGTGAGAAACTCAACACAAAATGCACTTCTAGTAGCAGCTGTGCACAGCAAGTAAGTACTAACGCTCACTCACCTTTGTGAAAAGAGTATTCCGAATCCAGAGTAATAACCATCACAGCCACAGCGCTAACAACAAAATTGTGGCACGCACCTATGATTGCAAGTTGACACGCGAGGCGAATCACGAGAGGCATCTGAAGCGGAAAAGTATGCAGGCACAACATTCTATAAAGTTATAGTAAACTTGCGCACTGCAGCGATAGTTCCTACACTCAAGTATGAGAGCTGCCGCGGCGCCAACAGCCACTGTCATGGCTCACGAAAAAATACCGTCGGATGCGAGGTCATCGCTTATTTATCTCGCAAGACCCGCGTTGTAACGTACGTATACACTGCTAGGACGGTCGTTACCGCATCAAAAACATTGTCATTGAAGGGCTAGTGGTGTACTATATCCATGGCTAACGGCCACACTTGTGGTACGCACGTAAAAATAATATAAGCAAACGTTAAGACGAAACAACTAAACGATGTCGACGTGACCACAGAACACCTACCACGACGGAGACAAAGTTTGGTCTGCATGCTGCGCCCTCTCCAAGTAAGAAGAAGAAAAAAAAACGTGACCTCCGAAATGCCTAACGCGCGGCGAGTGTTTGCACTTTCAGAGGCTTCGAGAAAAAAAAAAGTAACTGTAGCAGTGGTCGACAGATAGCGCAGCGTTCGAATTGCCGTGGGCATTCTAAGCACGGCTTGGTTCATCCGCCTTCGTGAAAACCTGATAAGCTCTAGTAATTATTCCGTTCTTTATTGTGCAACAATTTATTAACTAAGCTTTACCTAAGCATCAGATACAATATATTTGCGTGTGCGCATGTTGTGGTATTGATAAAAAACGTAAAAAAACGTGTAAGAAAACCTACTTGTAACCTGTGCCGCTCATGTCAGTCGAAATTCATCGCTATATAAGCTGGCGCGCTTTCATAGTAGAGTGTGAGTAAACACGTCGAGGTGTGAGCCGCTGGTTTTGAATGGTTGATTGTGCTCTTGTTGCGTACTTGTTAGCGTATACGCTAGTGTACTTGTTGCGTACTATTTGTGTTACTATGTGACCATGTGTGCATGTGTAGCTATATGGATTGCATCAGCACATAATAGGCCTTCGGTGCCCGTAAGTGGTCTTGAATGGGTTGATGCGTAAACAATCCTCAAGGGAGCCGTGATAGTGGGTAATAACATCAAAAAGTTGACTGCCGCGACGTTTTTTTTTTTTTTAACTTTGCCCAATCCCTCCAGATGGCGCCACCTACCACCACCTACTTCATTGCTATGACGCTCTCACACCTCCAGCCATTTATATATCGTTGAACATCTATCTATCAAAGCTGCACTACGGATTCGGAATGGTTTCGCTGCGATCGAGTGTACGGTTCGGAGGCACATCCGGTGACCTGCGGACCCGTAAGCGCATGGATAACGTCGCTACACTATGTGAATCTGCGAGAAATAAATACAGCAAGCCTAGCATGCACTCTTCAGGTGAGGGCTCTGCAGAAACCGTGTCTTTCGGAGTGAACGTGGCTTCGCTGACCGAACGAAACGTACTTGCTCCGTCGTTCTCTTTCGCGATGTGTTCACCGCCACAGGTTCGTCTGCTTGTTTTTATAATAATTTCGTTCAATATCAAGCTCAGCGGGACCGTTTTTCGTAACTTTCAGTGCCGTCTACTCCTTACCAGTCGAGAATCGTTGCATTTGCTAAGCCTACTCGCTTCGCCGGGGGGCAGCCATGTTGATTTTCATAAGGAGGAACGTGTTTCTCCGTGGATGAGGGAGCAACGTTTCTCTATTTGAAGACGAACATTGGGGACATCGCCGTTCCTCCCTAAATGGAGAGTACGTCACTCCATTTTTTTAAGAGTGTAGTTAGGCATAGAGACGTTAAAAATGTGAAGCTATCTCAAAACAAATAAATAAATAATCAAAGATAGATAGATAGATAGATAGATAGATAGATAGATAGATAGATAGATAGATAGATAGATAGATAGATAGATAGATAGATAGATAGATAGATAGATAGATAGATAGATAGATAGATAGATAGATAGGTAGGTAGATAGATACGCAAACTTATCTTATACTCTGTCATCGAAGCTAACTGAAGGCAAGCGAAGCCATATTTAACTGTCGTTTGCAGCGAACGAAGTGAATTAACGCCAAAATTAACGCCAAAATCACTTCAAAGCGGGCGTCCAAAAGCGCCATGTTTTACGTACACGTACGAAACGCTAACGTGTTTCACCACGCTAACATGGCAACGTTAAGTCTGAAAAATAGCGTGCATGCGTACGGTGAGCGGCACCGGCGATGTACGTTGCTGCACACGCGCACTTCGATCCCGCTATGCCGTTAAGCCCACTATCCCGCTAAGCCCGGTAAACTGTAACTGTCTACTATATGCGCGTCGCTTCGAATGGAAGGGAGCGGTAAGGACCCGCATGGAAGGAAGGAAGGAGTCACAGTTCTAATACAGAACTACACATTGATTGAGCAGAGGGCGGTTTTTGTGGTCATAACAATGCACTGATACAAAGTCACACCCTTTCAGTTATCCATGTCTTATCAGCGCTACGTCATCATGGAACGTGACAAACCAACTAGCCCATAAGTCTGTTCTCCTGTTTTTTTTTCGTTGTCGTCATTGTCGTCGTCATAATAGTAGTAGTAGTAGTAGTAGTAGTAGTAGTAGTAGTAGTAGTAGTAGTAGTAGTAGTAGTAGTAGTAGTAGTAGCCATCCGGCGGGTCGCGTGGCCATAGAGAAGTTGGGGGGGGGGGGTTGAATTAATAAATAAATACCACGAAATGATGATCATACTGCTCGAAATAATAATCATGATGCACGAGATCTCGTGAGCCAATTACATACGCTCGTGCAACTACAGCTTCAATGTCGCACGGTTTTTGGTCACAATTACCTGGAATTAACTAGAGGCGACACTGGCGCTCCGATCGTTCAGCGACCATGGGAATCATGGGTACGACGTGGATTTGTCTAGTCTTCGTGCTTGGCGGGCAGCGTTTATTGCTGTGTTTTCGTTTTGTCGAGAAGGAAAGAACAAACCGTTTTTTTTTAATTCATTTCGCGACTCAATTTGAAGTGGTGAGCCTAAAAGATTAAGGTGGTGAAGCGAAACTGCCCCGAACATTTGCCGATTGCTGTTTCATGACAAAGCAGCTTCAAGCCACGCGAAGCCAGCACGAACGTAAAGTACGGAGACTAGGCAAATCCATGTCATATACCCATCATTCCCATGCTCGCTGAAGCGCCATGCGTTTCAGCTTTCATACACACTAGCGCCAGAGTTCCCTCTATAGTGTATATTAAAGAAACTCTATGGTTTTCTTCGCGAGTATCTGACTGAATCTTTTTCGTTTTTTTTTTTTACTGCGCAGCATCCCTTACGCGTCAACGAGCGACGCTAGGCAGATGTTCCTCACCGCGGAAACGCAAAACAGGAGAGACACGCAGGCCGAACGACGGGCCCAAATTAAAAGCTCCGGACCGGGCTTACGACCTCCTATGTGTTTCGAAGGGGGAAAAAAAAAAAGACAGCGAACGTTTAAGCGTTGCGCTGAAACGAGACGGGAAAGCGCGCAGCGTTGGAAGGATGTGGGAGAATGCGACGACTGTGCAGAGACGCAAGAGAGCAACAGAAAGAAAAAAAAACAACAATAATGAAGAACGAAAAAGGAAGGACCGATAAGCGGAAACGTAAAAAGAAAAAAAAAACATGTCAGTATAACTTACACTTCGAAAAAGATACAGACCAGATGATCCGCAGGAAAGCCGAGACTGGGGGAAGGAGGGGGGGGGGGTAAGGAAAGAAAGGCGGAGGTAGGAGGGTACGAAGTCAATACAGTTAGAGCAGCCAATGGAAGGTGCGATCGTAAAAGCAGTCAGGCCGGGTTATACGACGCAAGACGACGGCGGCACCAGCTATAGCGGACGACAACGGAAGACATTAAAATGCTGACGGGCGTTAAGGCTGCGGCAAGAAGGCGGAGGGGGATTGCTGGAAACGAAACGACATTGGAAAAAGAAGAAGTAGAAGAAAAAAAAGAAGCAAGGAAGACAAATAAACGCAACGGTTCCTTCGAGGCAAACTGTAAAGGCATGGCTTCGCAGTGAAAGCCCCTTGCAGGGTTGACGGGGTTTTCTTCCTCCGGAATGCAAGGCGTGCTCCATCCGTTCGCGGAGCGCCGCCGCGTAAGTTTTCGGCGGCGTTCGAGGGAGAACGGCGCGCGAGAGACGTTTGCCGAACGGGCCCAAGAAAATTTTCTCAGTTTTTTTGTTTTTTTTTGTTTTCCTGCTCGAGAATGCGCATATGAGCGATGAACGAGGAACGTGCTACCACTTTGGCAGAGAAATCGGCGCTCTCTGCTCTCCGCGGAGGGGACAACAAAAATGGAAACAAGAAAATAACGTTACCAACGCAAACACGAGATCTCTCTTCCAGTATTTAGAAAAAAAAAAAAGACGCCACAAATTTCAGGTGACGACACCTAGGTTCGGCAGTTATCGAACTAAAGGCACGAAATGTCAATACAATTCGATTTCACTACAACATACAGTTCACTACTGTTTCTACACCCACAGCGGTGGTCTGAGGTTATGCTGCCTGACTGTAGAACCAGAAGGTAGCGGGTCGAAATCCGGGACCGCTGTTGCGACCGGGGTTTCCAGACACCGGAGGTCCGGGATGAAGTTGTCGAGGCAGGAGGAAGAGAGACTTGAAGAGGGTTTATTTACAATATATACATTGCGAACTCCCTACACGGTGAGCCCTCAAACGTGGCAGGCCTCTACATGACTCCTAACATAGCGCTCCATGGTGCTTGGTTCTACATGGTTCTGCTCGGTTCTGCTCTGTTCTGCCTGGTTCTCTTCTCGAAAAAAAGCACACCGAATGAGCCGTGGGGGCTCATTATAAAGGGTCTGTCCTCCCCAGATCCCTAGATCGGGGACCGCGTACAGAGGGCACCGTCCAACCACGGATCACACATTACCCGCGAGGGTGACGAGCACGCACGGTCCACGTGAACGTTCAAAATTGAAGCGTGGTCACTGCACGGCCATGTGGCACGAACGTGGCTCCTCCTCGTCAAGGGGTGTCGCTGGGCGAGGGGTCTGAAGTTGATGACTGCATCCATCGAAAGGGCCGCCGTAAACAAGCTTCAAATGGTCGCCGAACGACTCGTTCAATTAGCGGGACGATTTCCGGCCGCCGCCGCCGCCGTCATCTTCCAAAGAAGAAGCTGCACTTGTGGTCTCCCGAACTGCTCACGGTGTCGTGGCGGCAAGACGCCGCACCCTCCGGCCAGGGGGGAACAATACATGGCGGACACAGGCCGCCAACCCGTTTGGCGACTAAAAAGGAACATCAAAAGGAACGCCGATCCACTGTCAGACCTGGCGCCGGTCCTAACAGTAGGCAGCCGGTCGTTCGGTTTGGTTTGAAGATTAAAGGAGCGCCGCTCCCTCTTCAGCTCCGGCGCCGGTCACAACAGCTCGTCCGCCGGCGGGAGAAGCGACCTGAGGGTGACCAGCTGCACAGGTTGCTCGAAGTGTCGCTGTGTAGTGCTGTCTTCCAGGCCACTGCTGATGACGCTCAGCCAAGGACTCTTTCCCTCTCGTTCCTTGTGGCTCCCCTCTGGGAAAAGCATTCATACACACCACCACAGGCACGGGAGAGCACCCTGCCCGCACTGAGACACGTCGAGTCCGACAAATTATCCAAAAGCAACCTTACTTAAGCAGTATTACCAAACACAAAGCAGCAATCGGGACGTTTCTCTGAGGTTTCACCAAAACTCCTAATCCCGATCCGATAATAATCTTCCCATCAAACTGCTTTCAAGAAAACTAATTGTCAAGTGATGCGCTCACCGTGGCATACCCGAGTGCCTGCGTGAGTAATCCGCCGTAACCCACCAGGTATCATACTCATAAAATGAAGCATTTTACTTCACGCTATCTTTTAGTTCCCGAAATTTAGTGCCGCCAAAGCCAGTCGTCAATTCCTCTTGAGAAGACGAAAGCATAACTGCCGTGCTGCACCTGCATTAGGAACCTCTTTATTATACATCCGCAAACGCACATCACAGTGCGCCTGCCTGGAGGAGATACCACCTAACCGTTCCCTTGCTGTTGCCACTTTCACAAAGCATACATATAAACTCACGAGCTAGCTTTTCTTACACACCGGACACATGCGAACAAAACATTAAATGAACAACAAAAAAAGTTTCGCATGAATCCTGAAAAATCTCGCAAGCAATAACTTTGCGTCTCTACGCTCAGTCATAATTAGTTCATAACGTTGCTCCTGCTCATTTACACGTATCTACCATGACGCAGGCTCCTATGCGTGTCGTTTATGCAATCGCACAACGCTTACCTTAGCTAAACGTACATCGCCCAAGAAATGAACAAAACCAAAAAATGTGTTACCTAAACACTATTTGGTAGACGAGATTCTTAAAAAACACATTAAAATCCAAAACAACTTAAACAGTCAAAAGCAAATTTCAAAACAAAATAAATCCACTAATGACCATCGTCAAAAGCTCACGGATGTCTACTCCTTTTTGGGACTAACGCGCGGTGTCGCGTCCTGTGGGTCTTTTTAGGCGAACGGGAAATGGAACAATGGCAAAACCCATTCGCTTCGCCTCCGACCCCCGCAAAGCTCTGCGCTGACAACCTGCGTTCTTACTCTCGCTGAGTACCTCGCACTCCCGCAGTCCATCAAACATGCCGTCGATAGAGCGACGAAAGGGTCTGCCTTTCTACCCAACGTGCTTTTTTTTTTTTTTCGTTTTGTCCGGCAGCTCGGACGCATACAAACCAACTCCGGTGCCGATGACAAACGCCTAATTCTGTACGCTCTAATGCGTGTCACTATCCTTCCAATAGATCTATACAACGCATATAGGCTACCAAAATGATAGAGCGCTAACGAAAACAAAGTACAAACGAGTTATTTACAAAATCACAAAAACAAACAAAATGTTCCTTTCAACAGTCCCGAGTCGACGTTTTCCGAGAGGCTAACAGCTGTTCGCAACAACTCTGAGTCGAACTCGCGGTGGTCGCGCCCGGAACGATTTTCTCGAGAAGCGGGGTCTACAACACGCGTCAATCGCCCTGCTACCGAACCCCGCGACGTTCCTCGAAGCCGACTTGCTGTCGCTTCCTGCCCCTCGAAAACCACCGACTCTTTTGCCCCGCACCCCGTCCAATGCACCGCGAGAACAACGGAAGGGTCTCTTGCCCCTCGACCACTTACGCACACAATGCGCTTCTCTTTTCTTTGTTCTCTGGCCGCTTGGACGCTTGCGATACGGCAACTTTCTTGAAATTTCGCTCCGCCATTTGAATACATTCCTCAAACGCGTCGCGATTTTTGCCTGCCTGTTTTTACGGCGCTTTCTCCGTTTTGCACGTCTCTTGGTGCCGTCTACGGAGCCTTTCGCCCATCTCTGATGCTCACCAGCACCCACATGCTCATCTGATTTTTCGCGCGGACTGTCTGGATAATTGCCTAGCAATCTATCCTTCAAACACTGCCGCGTACGATGCGCTTTTCTTTTCCGGCGGTTCGGATGCATACGATACAGACCCGTCAGAGATGACAACGGCACTTTTCTCGCGATTTTACCACGCCGTTTGAAACCCTTACTCAAACGCGTTGTGCTCATCTCGAGCTTTGCCTTTTGTTGCCCTTCGGACGCTTTCTCCCCTGTGCACGCTTCTTTGTGCGGACCTGGGAGCCTTTCGTCCTACTCTGACGTTCTTCATCACCGATATGCTCCTCCGCCATCTCGCGCGCCCAGTCCTGATGATTGCCTATCAGTTCATCGTTAGACCGCGGCCGCGTAGATTGCGCACTTCTGTTCCTTACTCTCCGGCCGCTCAGACGCATGCGATTTAAGCCAGTCAGAGAAGACAACGGGCCTTTTTCGCAAATCCGCCACGCCGTTTGAAGGTCCTCGTCAAACGCGCCGCGCTGATCGCGAGCCTTGCCGCGCTTCTGTTTTTCGGACGCTTTCTCCGTTTGGCACATTCCTTGGTGCCAAACCTGGAGCCTTTCGTCCGCCTCTGACGCTCATCAACATGGTCTACAGGGCTGCAAGGTTCGATGGAACACTCTGTTAATCTTAACTTCGTTTCCACCACCACGGAACCCTCACACCCTGCTGTGACCGCGAGCTCTTTTCCCTCAGAATGGGTTAAAACCTGTTCCATTCCCTTACAGGCACTAGCCTTCTCTTTGGCCTCAAACGGCACCGCCGCTATATCTACAGATATCAGACCCGCAGCACTCTCTTCGGCCCTAAACGGCACCGCTGCTGAAACGCACCGTTCGTGCGGTACATCTGCAAATTTCTGACCTGTAGCCCTCTCTTCGGCCTTAATCGGCACCGCCGCTACGTCGCACCGTTCGTGCACTTCATCTACAGATGTCTGACCTGTAGCCTTCGCTTCGGTCTCAAATGGCACCGCCGCTACATCGCACCGTTCGTGCGCTACATCTATGGATTGACCACTCTGCTGCAATGCCACCAATTCACAATTAAGCCTTTCTATCTCTTCATCTAATTCCTGCATCCTTTTTATATGTTCTTCATGCCTGCGCTCAGCTTCCAATTCCTCCTGGCGCCATCTTTCCTTTCTTTGCGCCCTTTGTACTTCCTCCTCCTGGTCCAATAAGTACATATTCCCGAAGTGCTCGATTTCCTCATTGTCACTATTGCTTTCGAGAATCACTTCGCGGAGTTTAGAAGCAGGCATATCATCATTAAAATCTAGCTCCAGATCCCAACACAGGTTCAGCAGGTCCTCTCTCGTCAATCTCGTAAGATCCATGGCGACTACTTTGCTTTGGCTCAGCTGTGACAAAACACAAACCCACCAGCGTTTCAATTCTGGGTCTAGAGAAATTGAAGCCTGGCAAATCTCACAGCGGAGACCACAAGCTTAAGCACCCAAGTAGCACTACGTGGCCAACATCCCTCTCTACTTTTTCTTGTTAATTTTTCACTCCTGCTTTTTACAACATCCTAAAATTTAACCCGCAACGTACCCTTAGAAATTTTGAAACATTACCACTTGTTCCTATTGAATCATCTAAGCTTTCCTGCTTTAGCGTACTTGCTCAGATAATCATCCAGTGCTGCCTTGTGCTGAGATAACAACCACAGTGGCCAGGCAGTTGTTGGTTATATCTATCTTTTAACGAATCTAGGCTAAAAGACTCGATATATCTCAAGCACAAAGCCAGGCACTCACCCCATTACGTGCGGTGGTGGTACGCTGCTTCGATCCCGCCGAGTTCCAGGGCTTTCGGCTGGCCTCCGGTACATGTCGCTCTCCGTCGCAGACTCGTATCCCACCGCTGCCAACCAGTTGTTGCGACCGGGGTTTCCAGACACCGGAGGTCCGGGATGAAGTTGTCGAGGCAGGAGGAAGAGAGACTTGAAGAGGGTTTATTTACAATATATACATTGCGAACTCCCTACACGGTGAGCCCTCAAACGTGGCAGGCCTCTACATGACTCCTAACATAGCGCTCCATGGTGCTTGGTTCTACATGGTTCTGCTCGGTTCTGCTCTGTTCTGCCTGGTTCTCTTCTCGAAAAAAAGCACACCGAATGAGCCGTGGGGGCTCATTATAAAGGGTCTGTCCTCCCCAGATCCCTAGATCGGGGACCGCGTACAGAGGGCACCGTCCAACCACGGATCACACATTACCCGCGAGGGTGACGAGCACGCACGGTCCACGTGAACGTTCAAAATTGAAGCGTGGTCACTGCACGGCCATGTGGCACGAACGTGGCTCCTCCTCGTCAAGGGGTGTCGCTGGGCGAGGGGTCTGAAGTTGATGACTGCATCCATCGAAAGGGCCGCCGTAAACAAGCTTCAAATGGTCGCCGAACGACTCGTTCAATTAGCGGGACGATTTCCGGCCGCCGCCGCCGCCGTCATCTTCCAAAGAAGAAGCTGCACTTGTGGTCTCCCGAACTGCTCACGGTGTCGTGGCGGCAAGACGCCGCACCCTCCGGCCAGGGGGGAACAATACATGGCGGACACAGGCCGCCAACCCGTTTGGCGACTAAAAAGGAACATCAAAAGGAACGCCGATCCACTGTCAGACCTGGCGCCGGTCCTAACAGTAGGCAGCCGGTCGTTCGGTTTGGTTTGAAGATTAAAGGAGCGCCGCTCCCTCTTCAGCTCCGGCGCCGGTCACAACACCGCGTAGTCCACGCTTCAGTGCTAAAGGTTCATTTTTTTTGTTAAGGTTCAGGTTTAGGTGCACGTTAAAAGAAACCCAGGAGGTCGAAACTTCTCGAGCGCTCCACCAGGGAGACCCCCCCCCCCCCCCTGTAATCATGTATTTATTTTGTGACGCAAGCACACGACTATTATTATTAAATAGTTCTTCCGATGTGTATATCTCATGGAAAACAAAGATAAAAAAGACATTGTGCATTAACTTATAAATAGTTAAGATAAGCGAGTCAGCATCGGACGGAAATATCAAAACTTCGCAGAGCTCGCATCTAGCATCTCGTACAGTGGCGCACGGAGCGGAAACATGAACCTTCACGTACCATTGCGAAGGCTTAACATTATTATTTTTTTTTGAAGCGGAGCGTAAAAGTTGGAGCTAACCTAAAGTACAGACGAAAGCCTTCTCTACTAATTTCTTTTTTTTCCTTTTTTTTATTCCGAGCCTGCGCTTCTAAGGCACGCTCGTAATTAAAAGCGATGCCTCGGCCAAAGACACCAACTCTTTCAGCGACTGCGGTTCGGAGAGCGGCGGGCACGCCGCTTCATAAAACGCCGTCGTAGAATATAACCGACCGGAAGCGAAGACAGATTGAAGAAGTCTATAGCTTCCCTCTGCCGAAGCATTTATTTGCTTTTCTTCTACTTTTTCTTCAACTCTACTGTGTTTATGTGACAGAAATCGTTCGTTGTCGCCTCCCCTGCTCATTCGGGGTGCGCGGTTGGAAGTTTTACGACTTGGCTGGAGTTGGCTCAAAACCTTGGCTGCAATGTTAGGGGTGCTGTCGAGGCCAGCGACGAGCGATGCGGTAGTGAGAGAGTGACGTCCTCTCTGTGAGGCAGAGGAGGAGGAGGAGGAGGAGGAGGAGGCGCAGGCCATCACTAATAAGTGAGCGAACATAAATGTATGACCGCTCTGAGAAGCAAGAGACGAAAATTGAATTAAAATAGATGCAATAAATACAGCGTTTATAATGTAAAAATCATATTTAAGAATAAGATCTCTCTCTTTCTCTCTCTCTCTCAAAGTGAGTGGAGTGAGTGAGTGAATCAGTGAGTGAGTGGCTGAGTGAGTGAAACTCTAGCGGCCACTGTCCATCTTTTAGCCCCACCATTGAGCCACGGCCGCCCGATGAAAGGACATTTTTAATTTAGCGGCCGAATCTAGTAAGCAAAGTATTTTCGCCTCCTCTCACTACTTCTGTTTTGACACTACACAAGTTGCACACGGCTAACTGTGTCGTATATCTCCAAACAGTCCCATCAGATTATAAAGAGGCAGATAAGTAAAATAGGAGATATCGTGCAATTTATAACAGCGTGAAACTAAATAGTAGATAGAGAGTGCAGATTCTCGTAGATCAGCACATCTAAACTCGACATGCTGAGAGGCCAAGCCATTCACTGCGACGACGCCAGGAAAGCCCCAGTCCCAAGACCGTCGTCTCATCGCGACCACACCCAGAGCTGCAGACCCTGTAACGCTGTCATACGTATCTCGTATGCGACTAATAAAGGCACACACGTAGAAATAATCCGCGCGCATCGAGGCGAAAGGAGAAGGATGAGAACACTTGAGAGAGAGAGACGAAGACGGTACGCATGAGGAGTTCGGCGGCGCAAATGATATTCCCTTTAGCTCATCCGAGACGCGCTGATGCTACTGCGTCTGTGATGAGACGGCGCGACGGGCTGCCGGGGAGCGAAATAAAAACGGCGTGTTCGCATCCCTGCATACGCGCCGAGCCGCTTTGAGGCAATCGCCCTACTATACTATATATACGAGAGAACACCCCCCCCCCCCCCCTAAACGCGGTCTACGCGAGGAAAGGGTCTTCCGGGAGCACCGCCGCCGTTTTATTGGCGCACCTAATTTACGGCCTTGTTTAGGGCTTCGCCCTCCTAACGAAGCGAGTCCCGGATTGGACGCGGGGCTAAAGCTTCGGCGAAGACGACGTTGTAAACTCCGCAGCAGCGCCGGATGCTGAAAGCAAGCGAGCTACGCGGGAGCAATTTGACGCGAGACGAAATAAAAATAACAAAAAAAGTAGGGGACACGCTCTAATAATACGAACCGTTGGTCCAAAGACAGGCCCGCGCTATTAAGGCCGCCAGTGTTTGAGCTGTCCACGTTTTTTTTTTTCGTTTTCTTAGCCAATGAGGGGGGGGGGGGGGGGGCGACCAGCTGTCAGGTTATGATTGACGTCATCCTTAAACGCTCTTCGCTGATTGGCACCGGAGAAACGACGAGCCATGTTCATCTTCTGTCAGCGCTACTTCATTTAATTTTCCCTTTGCTAACACTCGCCTGATGAACAACGTCATAAAACTCGGGAGTATACCAAGCGGTAAACAAAATCTTTCGCTGCTGTTATTTCCGGCTCACATACAAACTTCGTCACATAAAAGTGGTGCATTTCTTCAGCTTGTACTCTCATCACTCTCTCATATATATATATATATATATATATATATATATATATATATATATATATATATATCTTGTGGTATAGAATAAAGAGACCTGCAACTTCGACGTAAATCAAGCTGTTGTTAAACTGCAAAAGCTAGAATGTTTAGCTAATTGGAATCACATATAGGTTGAGGCTTCGCGACTGCATTGCTTGCTTGCTTGTTTGCTTGCTTGCTTGTACCCACGTTGTGGTTCGTACCCACTACGGTGTATTGGCCATAAAACTGGCAGTTAATGTAATGGGGAAAAGGAGTTTCAAAATTTGACGGAGAAAAATAAATATTCAGTCATCTAGGAAATATAAAATGGGCAATCATGAGGTTACCTACGAATAAAATAGGTACAGAACTATTAAATAATCAACAAATAAATCGTAATTTCAAATAACTGGGATTTCATTAGTAAAAACCTAACAAGCAAAAAACTCCATTTTCCTTTTCTTTCTCTGTACTGCCACAAGCTGCAGTTCAGCGAAGAAGGGGCTACATTGTAAAGCGAACCAAAACACTGTTAAGTTCTTAACTGTCGCTATGGACATCTCGCCCTCTTGTAGAAACAGCCACATGGGCATATTAGCGAAATACACTTTTTAGGGGAACTTAGCTGGTCTCTCACGACATTATTTAACTATTATTGAATTCGCTCACTCATCTATTCGTTCGTTCATTCATTCATTCACACATTTCCTTCCTTCCTTCCTTCCTTCCTTCCTTCCTTCCTTGCTTCCTTGCTTCCTTCCTTCCTTCCTTCCTTCCTTCCTTCCTTCCTTCCTTCCTTCGAGTTTTCATTCTTTGCTTCGTGTTCTTCCTTTATCATCCTTCTAACTGCGGTTCTTTAACCAGTCATTTCATATTACATTCCACCAGCGTCTTCTAGCCAACCCCCGCAAACGTCAATGACTAGCTTCGTCATCTGAATGCACTTTCAATTCCCTTCTCCCCATCTGGGGCAGAAAACCGGACGCCCTGATTGTTGGTCAGCCTTACCTACGGACTGCCCGTCTGTCTACCTCTTTTCTTCTCAACGTGATCTCACTGCTGTTGACAGCAAGCCAAATCCATAAACTGGGTGTCTCAGCAGTGGACAATTTTCATAGCCGCAAAGTCACTGCACCTTCTGTGAGAACACGTCTTGCAGTGTGCGCGCAAGCCAAATGTCGTCCCTCGAAATCGAAGCCTGAATTAAAGAACCGCGTCTGAATAACGAAGGAACGCCTTCGTCTCGATTGCCCACTTCATCCGCCGTTGACTCAGAGACACGCACTCGGACCAGTTCGAGACGCGATCGAGACAGTGGAACGTGACCGTGCACACACGTCGTTCACGCCCGACCGCCGCTCGTGTCGCTACAGACGCTTCGCTCCGCGTTCACGAAAAGGACTTTCTCTTTATCAGACGCGGCCTTCGCTTATTAACTTCGAATTAACGATAAAAATACCACTACGTTCCCCGTCATATCGACGTGACGCCCTTCTTCCGGGTTGGATAGCACGCCGTCTTTACATACACGAACTGGAAGGAACTAGAAAGCGAGTTAATTAAATGATAATATAGTACAAAGAACGCCATTTCGAGAGGAGGGAGAGATATGAAACTCGTTAATTTCACGATTTCAAGCAGAAGGAAAGCAACGAGATAGACAAGAGAGCCATGAAACCAGATGGTACTACAATTCAAAGCTTACAACTCAGTCTGCTTTTTTTTTAAGCTTCTTGAACTAGCTGTATTCCAAGACGTCTCAGTAGCAGGATTGCCTCTTCTGCGTTCGCTGTATTCGTTAAACGCGCACCGCTGATTGTGAGGGCACATTTCTTCGTCGGTGCTTCTTCGTCGGTGCCGCCATAACGAAGACTCAGCAGCCAGCGGCGGCTAGCAACGCGCCACGAAAGAAAGGCGACACGACCAAGTTAATTACGCTCGTTAGGCACGCTGCTGGGACCAGACGTCCAAGGGGTCCCCGTTCCGACAAACGCACGAAGCTGCCTTCGAGTGGCGCGATGTCTTTGGAACAAGATATCTTAGTGCGAACCCACTCACAGCCGCAGCCAAAGGAGCGGCGAGGCGTCTTCACGGCAGTTCTATCACACACACACACACACACACACACAAAAAAACGGACGGGTCAGCTCTGCAAAACGGGCTCTTGGTAAAGATTGGCTCCAAAAGTATACGCAATCAACAACAGGAGGTCGAAAACAGTCGGACAGCAATGTCGTGTTAGTCTACCCTTGGCGTGATGCCAACAGTGCAACGGTGCAGTATAATAGCAGTCATAGATTTTCTACAAGCCAATGGACTGGACGCACGTCTATAGAACTGCGCCAACCTGACGGAATAACATATTCACCTCTTTAGCTGCCCACCGTCATCCACTACTCCTTTTCTTCCCCAATACCCTTCCCCGGTGTAGAGTAGCAGTCTAGGGCATACTATCGTTCAGGGCGACCTCTGCCTTTCCGCGAATAAGGGCCAAACAACGAAACGTTCCTTTCCTCAGTAAGGAAGCCTTCATGTTTGTGAGGCCGCCTTATGTCACTCTGAAAGCTTCCTCACTAAGGAGCCCTCGGTAAAGGCTTCCTTGGCGCTTCCTCAGCTTAAGGTTGCTTTGGGGCTACCTTCGTGCGCCCTTAGGTCCGCTCCTTGCCCTGAACGAGCGCTTCGCCTCACAGCTAGCCCACGTGATGTTTTCGTTTTCGAGGCAACCCTCCCACCCCACCTCTGCGGGGAGACGCGAGCGGCGAGCGTGCGTGCACTGCACCACGGAGGAAGGAAAGGAAACCTTTTTCCTTCCTCCGTGGGGCGTTTCAGTGTTGCTAGAATGCACCACGTTTTGCGCTCAACCACGGTGGCTTTTCACATTCAGTAATCGTAGTTTGAAGAAAGCGTACACGCGTCTTTATATAAACACTTCAATTTTGGAAGTGATGTGGTGGGCCAACTTTTTTTTACAGAATAAACGCTTGTGAGCAAAGCTTATATTCGATAATCTCGAACGCAGGAGCGCGGCAACCATTCCTCCCGCGAGGACGGGTTGAGGGAGCTTTCAGAGTACGCTTGCTCCCTCCGTCGGTACTTGGTTGTAAGGAAGCCTCACGTAAGGAGAGGACGCGGTCAAAGGAAAGGAACGTTTCGTTGTTTGGGCCTAAGTTTCTCTCCATCTCACTCCCCCCCCTCTCTCTCTCTCGTCTACCCTGTACAGTCATCGTCATGGTCGTCATCATAGTAGTATATAGTAGCAGCAGCTGTTGTACTTCTAGTAGTAGCAGTCGTCACGCAAGTCAAGTGAAAAGAAGGGGGGGTGAATAAATTATAATAAAACGCAGTGATAAAATAATTATGATCAATGCGATGATGATGATACACGTGATCTCGTTGATGAATCACATACACACTCGCGCATCCGGATCTTCGCTGTCCAACAGTTATCGCGACTAGAATGGGGTGTTTTCTCTCTCTCTTACAGAATTGTGACAACGTAAGCTAAAGACGTTAATATGTTCAGTGTTACTGCCGCAGCGACTTGTTCTTAGAGAGACAGTCTCCAAAAGGCGGTGCTGCACTCGCAACGTGACTCGAGCTTGCAGTTGAGGCCTATTCTGAGCGCGCGCCACGTGATTCACCACGACTGCGCTCTGCTGGTGTTTATGATTGTTTAAGAAGTTGACAGGCGGCATCAAAACTTTTTGAATGTGTGTATCTGTGAATGTATTTACTAACTCCGAGTCTAACCACAGGCTATCCCTCAACACAAGGAGAAGCAAGCCATGCAGGCCATCAGATCTCTAAAGGCTAATATTTACAACAAATAATTTGAAACTTTCTACCTGTCGCTACATCCTATCACACACGAACGGAAGAGAACCAAAGCCCAGTTCAAAATGAACTCTCCCAACGCCTCCTCCCTTCCCCTACCCAAACCCCCGACACCCCTAAGTACGGTTACCACGGTGCCCGTGGTCCCCGTGGTAGGACGTGCACTTCAAACCCACACCAGGCATAACCAAATCACGAGACAATACGCCTTTGCCGTTCCTTGAACAGCGCTCTGTATTCGTGGACCGATATCGCCTACTATTCCTTCCTTCATCTACGTTAAAAATAAGCCCAAAGGAACGTATACTACATGACACGGGGTGCTCGGACGTGTCCAAACAAGACCGTACAGGTATGTCACCCGAGTGAAACCCGAAAGGACACTCATTTCTTTTTCCCCCATTCTCTTTATGTGACACGAAAGCGAAAAGTGAACGGTTCGGCAAAAGAAGGGCAACAGTGAAGATAAGTAATCCGATGGAACGGGACAACGGAAAGCCATCTTCCCCTTACCCCCCCGTACAAGTTACAGCGTCGCCTTGAAGAGCCTGTCCGATTCCAGGGCCGAAGGCAAAGCGCCACGGCTGTTCCATTTTACAGAGATTCTCAGAGCCCGCCGATGACGGGAAAATAATAGACCCTGACAGCGAACCGCGATGGACAAGAAGGAACGCCCGCGACGCCCGTCTAAAGAGGAAAGTTAACTTCACGAGAAAGAAAGAAAATAAAAGAGAAAGAAGTGTGATCGAAAAGAGGACACCGGTGACACAGTACACAGTGTGTGTTTTTCTTACATCCATTTTATATTAGGTATTAGAAGGTTCGATATACCACGGTAGACAACCAGGCGTCTTTCCTCGCGTACATTTATTTCACTTTTCTTTTTTTCAAAGAATGGATCTTGTAAGAAAAAAGGTGGACGCGGACGTCATCTCGCAACTTAAAGAAACGATCGGGTGAAAGGTTTTTTTCGGGAGACGACATCAAAAACGATACGAGCGCCGAACGACAACGATACTACGGCGCTGCGAGAGAAGAAACACCGGAGCGACAGCACTTTGTCCGGCCAAATGGAATCTGCCGCAGTGAGTTCGTAAACTGAAGAAAGACGGCACAAGAAGAAAAGTTGCACACGGCTGACCATTCGCTTCACTGCGAAGCTCAGAGGAGGACTCCAGGGTATCTTAGAAACAATGGACCCCCCTCCCTTGAGTGAGGACAGGTGTACACTCGTGCACCAGAACACCAAAGCCTGGCGCATCGCATCGAAGAGAAAGTCTATACTTAATGACATTATACGGTACGGAATGCGCCTAGCGAGGCTAACGCGACTTTAACGTCGTTACGCATTTATGAATTCCGTGACTGTCCCTGTGCTCAGCAGCCGGTGTACTCGGCTTCTCCTGCGAACAACGCTGCGCGAAGCGAAAGTAACGCGCACAGCAACGATTCGGTCAACGACAAAGCAGTGAAGCACACTTTCCGCTGAGGCTGTCACGATAGCCTCATGTCCCTTAATACATTAGCTTAAATCGTGTAATACGAATTTCATGTCTATAAATTAGATGCGCTGACTGCTTCTTGTTAAATTATTTATTTTTCTGCAACCCCTAGGGATACGAAGTGGGGGAATAACGAGCGAATTCCGGACCCCCCCCCCCCCCCCAAAAAAAAAAGGTTTTTTTTCCGGTGCAGGTGGAAAAATTTGCCAAAATATCTGTGGGGTAAAACGTATATAATTAGAGCTTAGGCAACGCCCAACGTTTAACATGAAACCAAAACGTCGCACATGGTACTAAAACACCAAACTACGGCTGACTACTCGTCATTGACACCACATAACTCAGCTAGTCGTTCGGGTCTGGTCCTGTTGGGGGTGGTTCCTGATGTTTTGGTACCCGTTATTGTGCAGTTTTAGGGGCGAAGCTCCTTACGCCATGGGTCCTCCATCCTGTGTCGTCGTAGTAGTCAGTTGCATTGCATTGCGTCTCAATAAAAACGATGTCACAGAAAACCCACGGAGTTAGTGATGGTGATTGGGGCAAAGTATCCATCAATCTGTCCGTCTGTGCGTCAATCCATGCATTCATCCGTGCGTCCATCCATCTGTCCATCAATCTATTCGTCCGTTACCTACTTTATAAACAGCTGGTGTACCGTCGCTCTGCAGAAGCAAAGTGGAACAGTTCACAGCATCGGCAGCGATGTCCACGCATACTACAGTGAAACAAAGTTACTTTGTGTAACTCTGTTACTTCAGCGAATACTAACCCACTGGCCCACCTCGCGGTACTACTGCAATAGTTAATTCGACTGTGTAGCAAATCAACCAATACCTTCATCGTCGTAATTGCAAAAAGAAGAAAAACGAACCCCGCGCAATTGTTTCGCAAACAGGAACCGACACAATTACGCAACGAAGCCAGGCGCTCTTACAACTACCGAACGTCGGAGCCGAATAAACAATCTACCAGCGATGAAAAGAAAATGCAACCAGTGACGTATAGAAAAAACCGAATGAGATATACGTGACGCTTCTCCCATCATCGCACGCAAGCACTCTGACCTGTCACGTTTGGAAAGCCCCGTTCCATCTCGCGTCGACACGCGGGGTCGCCGTGAGGGGGCGCCAGCTACCCACTCGACGCGGAACTCTTGCAGGAGGAAGGCGGGGGGTAGCAGAAAACGAAGTGCCTTCCCGACGCGGTTCGAAAATATAGCTCTATATATATAAGCGTACGAGCGCACGCAATACACGTAGTACGAGAGCTTCACGGGAGAGAGACTGTACGAACCCTGGACGCCCGATCCATCAGGGAGGCTCGGACGCTCTTTCTATCCGCTGGAAGCAGAAGCTCGCCATCCCGCGCGATAACCTGTCTTTCTCCCACCTTCCGGATGCGGCTTCCAAAGAACGCGTTGCTGAAGCGGCGCTATCGCGGAGGAAAGTACGAGCAACAAGCGTATTTTTTTTCGGGAAACGTAAAGCGACGCTGTATATAGGTATATGAAGAAGCGAGAAGTCGGAGGGCAACGACTCCCTGAATTGTCGGACTGTGCTACAGTTAAGAAGTCGGCCTAATGAAACCCGGTTTTAGGAAGCTCCCGACCTGAAAAAGAAATTTCCATCCCACGACAGGTATGGTTAGAAAGTCCTTTCGGGTATTCCTGTTTGGTCGAGGTATGTAGATTGGGTTCAATGTTGTCATCTAACCGAGTTTACGAAGCGAACTTGATTACCTAACCCTTCTTAACGAACTTCTTCCTTAAATAAGAGTTGGAAAAAGCTTTTCCCCCCATTCCAGAAATACAACAGTTTCGAAAATCACGTTGAACATCATGGATTTTCCTGATGCGACATCTTTTTGTCAGTACTGATCCCCCCCCCCCCCCGAAAGCTTTCTTCTGCACGCAAAGTGGTATTACCCCGCCGACGGGATTAAAAGCTTTGGAAGCTTTCTGCAATTCACGCGCTTTTTGCATTATCTCGGTTATCCGCACACCTCCTGCGAATTTCGACCTGTTATGCCAATGTATAAGCAACCGCGTGACTTCGAGTTCTATGGTGGTCCGATTGAAACAACAGCTTCCGGGTGCAAGTGCAACTGAGAGGATCTCCGACCCCGAACGCACTGCACCCACTGCGTCCTGTTATTCACGGAGTTGCTGCAAGTCCTTGACGGTGGTCCTTGAAATCGGCACCCCAAAGCTGTGTGAATATCTAACGCTCCAGCCGAAATCCCCGACTATTATTTCGGCACGCCGAGATTCGCTCTGCAGAAGCTCGACGGCACACGGCTAAGAATGATCCCGCATCGGGTGCCATATTCCCTTTCACTCCCATCCTCCCTTCCCTTCTCGCTATCTCTCTCTCCTCCCTTTTCAGCACGCCTTCCCACAAGCCAGCCCTCCAAGGCACTCCATCGGTTTAGACGTATGGTTATCCGGGCCGCATGGCACACACGTGATTCCCATCCCGGATTCCCGCCATGCTTGAACCATTTCCCTCAGAACCGCGGAAAAAAACAACAAAAAACCTTACGCTTTCCTTACGGCAAAAACGGAAGCAAAGGGGGGAGATTGGAGGACACCGAAACCCAATTTCATCCCCCAAGATAAAGCAGTGGCCTATAGGCATATACACGTCTTGAGCGTAGGGAAAAAAAAAAACAACACAACACAAAGAAGGCCTTCCCTAGAGAGCCTTCAACGAATTTTTCGCCATCTCTCCCATTTCCTCACGTTTTCCTCACTGCAGATATATCCGGCTGTCGGGGAAAGAAGGTTTTCTTTTTCCCGAATCGGTGCGGACGGCCGAGGAATAAAACAACAATCCCCCTTTCCCCGTGTGAAGTATATCCGGTGGCTCACATCGCGGCGAGCCGAAAGGAAGAAGGATAGCATTGCCGTACGGCATTTCTTCCCTATCGGCATACGACAACGAAAAAAAGATATCATCTATATGTGTATTCAAAGAGTACATACCTAAGAATTCAAGGAATGGAGGAAAGAATCGGGGACGAACTCGAAAAAGAGGAGCGAATAGAACCGAACGACGTACAGATTATGCGGAGACCCTATTCTTCCCCGCGGCTTTCTCGTTGTTGTTTTTTTTTTCAGTTCTCTGGTGCGTTTGTCACTGCAAGGATCCGACGTTCACTGGTTCTGGAAAGACCGTGCAACTATAAGGCAATCGAAATACAGGAAAGAACAAGGGAGTAAAAAAAGGACTGCGCCGAAAAAATAAATAAAATAGACTAAAAGGGAAAGAATTGGGGAAACGAATGAGTATTTAAAACAATAATTTATTCATTTAATCCTAACAATATCGGCTGGTGGACCAGCCTTCTTGGTCGAATATTCGGGGGTTTCGAGCCTTCCCTCCCCGTCTACGCCCATGCTAATGCTTGCCCCTGTCCGCCTTTCATTTGACTCCGACAGTAAGTGAAAAATCTTCGGCAGATCCCACGTACTTGGAAATTGACGTTATGCGAAGCATGTGGAGGGAGGTGACCGTGTTGCAATTTTTTATTGAGCCACACGTCATGAAATGACGCTAAATGTATGCATAAATGTTGCACACACAGACATATGTTGAAGAGTTGCAGATGTTTATATAACCAGTTGTTTGCACTTGCGCAACGATGTCAACTGGAACATGCGTATTAGCAACACCAGAAGCTGATATGAAGCGCTCATGCTGGCCCTGGACACTGCTACATAAATCAACTACAGCGCATGGCAACTAGCCACAATTGACGTTAACCCGACTCGACGGCTGGCTGTATCAAAGGAGTAAAAAGTATGTAATGTTTATAAAATTGGGTATGCAGTACTGCAACCTCTATATTGACGTTTCACGAAGATTAGCGTCGACTTGAAAAGTAGTACCGAGACCTGCCATAGCTTTGTGGTAAAATGCTTCATTGCCACGCAGAATACTTGGGTTCGATTCCAGCTGTGACGCTGATAGATAGATAGATAGATACGCTCTAAGTCGCCGAAGTTCGCTAAGAAATACTTCGCATTTAAAACACTTCCACAGCACGACGGTTAGTGTACAATAATTTCTGTAGACTGCTTTCGCCCACACCACGATATGTTTATAAGCATGGCGGGGGGGCTCAGGTAATTTTGACACTATGGTGTTCTTTAACGCGCACTGACATCACACAGTAAACGAGCCTCAAACGAAATACGACTACCACGGCCTGGATCGATTGATTGATATGTGAGGTTTAACGTCCCAAAACCACCATATGATTACGAGAGACGCCGCAGTGGAGGGCTCCGGAAATTCGGACCACCTGGGGTTCTTTACCGTGCACCCAAATCTGAGTACACGGGCATACAACATTTCCGCCTCCATCGGAAACAGCCTGGATCGAACCGGCGACTTTCGACGCTTGGTGGGAGTCGATGGGAGGTGCGACATTTATCCTGGCACTAGTACGCTGCCGCGATAAGTACGCAGGTTGTCCCACGTAAATTGTGCCGAAACATTGAAACATAAAGGTGCATCACATGCGAACTTAACGTAACACACACTATTGACAGCATCCTGTAGATACTCAAGTCTCTTTTTTTTTTGTCGTCCTAATGAATTCATTAGTTACATCTAAATACCAACAGCATGTTCTTCTACGTTTAATGACGCAGCACTTTCAAGAGTCCATAAAAATAAATAATAGACCTCACAGTTTTACGTGGCCTACGACGTTCTAGAAACAGGGGGTGAACGCCGAGAAAGAAATCTTGCTCATAGGTTTTTCTCGTTCGCATAAAACTTTCACGGCTCTTTGCACTTCGTGCACCGCGAACAAGTCTGCGCATTCCAAGGCTCGACAAATAGGAAGCGAGTTTCCAGGTTACCAGCCAGCAACCAAGCGAATCGAGTTTGAAAGAATTAGCGCATCCGTCGCTTCCCAGCCGAGCTGTACACTCTTTCGGCAAACAGGCAACGGTGGAACTAAGTGGGAGTTGAAAAAAAAAAAAACGAAACCTCCTTCCGAAGGCGACACTTGACAGGTCCGTTCGTTCTAAGACACTTTACGGGGGCGACACTCATCGTGGCGCCAAAAGTTGCCACTCTCAAACTCAAACACCCGTCTTGCACACACACACACAGGCACCGACTGTTAGTCTAAGAGAAGCGAGGTGTATACGCCTCCTTTTCTTCTCCGTGTAGTGCGTTATCCTTGAAGACGTTCCCGAGAACGTCTGAACACACCGGTAAACTTGAAGACTCGTTTGTTCTAAGTCAAAACGCACGCGAACACGGTTCAGCTATACGTTATACACATATATACACCGCGGTCGACTTCAAAAGCGGCTGCTTCTCCGCGCGCATACGCCAGAATTCAAGCACCGTGATGTCGTTGTTTCACGAACGAAGCTCACCGAAGGCGCGGTAGTAAAAATTAAGCGTTCACAGAGCTCAAGCCTCCCAGGCGGTGTTCGCCGAGTCGGCAGAGGGAAGTTTTCGGGAAAATGTTTTTTCCCGGACCAGCTCGCAAACCGGGAAAGCGTTCGCAAAACGCGCGCTCGGGCGAGTTTACAAACGCTATACGTCCTATATAGCTCTGACTGCGTACACAGACTGCATGTGGCAAGGACTCCGTTTTACATTTACTTTTCTTCTACATGCTGCGACTTTTAACACGATATATATGCGCCGCAAAGAAGGCCCGAAATTTGATTAACGGCGAACTCTGTTCAGCATCGCGTCCCTTGCGACGCGCTCCTGCATGCATCTCCCTCGAAACGGTGTGTTCGTTTTCTCGAGAAGAAGTTGCGGATTCACCTCAAGCGCAGCCGACGTTCGTTTACGCACGTTCCTGCTTGAGATTGCAAACGATCGTGTCGAGACTGCCTCATCTTAACAGCGCGTCGCTTAACTGCCGATGACGAGTTCTTCACTCTGACCTTTTTTTTGTGTGTGTGATTGCTCATAAGGGTCTGGCTGAAAACACTTCGCCAGACATAATGAGGAACGAACTTTACATATACACACGACTATATAGGATACCTCTCTACACAATAATTCGCCAAATGCCTGGCATCATAATAAGACGTAATTATTACTTCGCGTACGATACACTGTGATCATACCCAGAAAATACGCAGATAAACCGCGAGAATATCCGTGCATTCTTAAGTATATAATACGAACACTCTTCTTCAGGGACAAACGTAGCAATGAAGCACGGCAACCTTAAGTGTATATGCGGCCGTGTCGTTTCTTGTTGGCGTGCCTTGTACGTTTGCGCTGTGACTATAGCCTCGTGGTTGTGAACAAAGTATGTCTATTAAAGCCTGTAATGTTTTCAGGTTAGGAGGGGGGGGGGGTGGAAGGAGTAAGGACAGGGAGGTTAGGCCTAACACGACACTTATATAGTGTCTGAAGATGGAGTGTTGCAATAACTACCGCGTACACATCGGCACCTCCGACGTACAGCAAGTTCTTCGGCGGTGCATAAAAAGGAAAAAAAATTAAAACAGAGAAGTTTACACTAGCGATCCAGAACTTAAGAGAAAAAAAGAACAGTAAAGCGAGTTGATCTTGCGGCCTTGACGTTCCTTCTTGGCTGATGCAATAGGTCTCTTCTTTTTTTTTTCCGCGGTTTTCGCGTACACAAACTAAAGTCGAACCACAGCAGATGACAGACCACGCGGGAATATTCAAACTCCCGCGCCAGAATCAACGCGCAAAGAAGGGCTGTGGCACCACCGGTAAAAGTACGGGCCTTTTGTCGCTCGTTCTCGCGCTCGCGCGGCGGGCAAACTAGGCGCGGCCGCTGCGCGGACTTTCTCCGTCAGTGGGACGCTGGTAGGGAAACGAGGTTTTTGCCTCAATCTTCGAGAGCGAAGCTCTCAAAAAAAAAAAAAAAAAAACTTGGTCCAAGTCAGCCTTTTTGGAGCCCATAAGAGCTATGGCGACCAGAGTTACGCGCGCGTCTTCATCACCCGCATCCAATCATCGCACAAGTGGACCGGTTCGGCCGGTGACCGTCTTCAGGCCCTAAGGACCGTTCCACGCACTTGCCGCACAGCCGCAACGCACGTGCCGGGACCCCTACCGCACGCAAGCGGGGGATAAACAAGCCAATTAGCGATGCTGCGGAGGGTGAAAGAGTGTCGCCAATTGGCTCATTTGTCCCCCGATTGCGTGCGGCAAGGGTCCCGGCACGTGCGTTGCGGCTGTGCGGGAAGCGCGTGGAACGGCCCTAAGCGCGCAATGACACTGTACAGACATGACATTCATGGAATGACATCGTACAGTATTCGGGCCTCCAGCGTAACCCCTTCACTGAAATACAACCACCACGATCAAGCAACTCGTGACTTGCCTCACTCGCACGAGTATACAGCAGTCCAGCGATTAATTAGCCGCTGCGTTTTACGAAGCCAATGTCGTTATGCGGCTTAACGACGTTCACAATATGAAAATAACAGCGCGAGCAACTACGGTCACTTGATACTCCATTACACTGCGGAAACAGTCTATACGTCGGGCGCGCCAGTGATGTCCATTTACTATCACCGTCAAACAGGAACCTCCATGCGTGCTCGCACAACTCACAGTGCAGGAGGAGCTTCAGCTGATACTCTTCCGTGACATCGAAAGTGGTACTTACCTGCGAAAGAAACAGAAAGGAAAAAAAACACAATCAGCACACGACTTGCAATGAAAATTGCAAAGATTAAAACATAACAGAGGAGTAATCGTAGCGCAACACACCGATCCAAGAATATGAATCAATCGAATTACGTCAATAGTCGGATAAACAAGAACGGTCACGCCACAGTATATATATATATATATATATATATATATATATATATATATATATATATATATATATATATATATATATATATATATATAAGCCCCCTGTCCCACTTATGGAATCTTCCTGTCGGCCTTTTTTTTCATATACACACGTGTCACTATATACGGACGATTAGATGTGATATCTGGGGTTTAACGTCCCAAAACCACCATATGATTATGAGAGACGCCGTAGTGGAGGGCTCCGGAAATTTCGACCACCTGGGGTTCTTTAACGTGCACCCAAATCTGAGCACACGGGCCTACAACATTTCCGCCTCCATCGGAAATGCATACGAACGATTAGCGATGTCGCAAGTTCATCTAGGGCCAGACAACCTTCAAGCAAATCCATTTATTACAACTTCTTAAACGATACAATTTTATACCTATGGCGCCACCTAGGGGCCGCCAGGGGAAGCAAGACAAGCCGGAGCCAAAAGATTCGCGCCGAGTCACGCCCGAAATTACGCAAGTCCCCCGAGTTCGTCTCGCTCTAAACTCCCGCGCGCACACACACGCACGAGCCCGGGATAAGCACGTATTACACGCGCACACACTTGCCCGACGCACGCGCAGAGGGCGCACGACTCGCTCGCGTCACGCACGGACGAAGCAAAGCGCGGGGTTGCACGACGCAGCGTGGCCACGGGGTTCTTCCGGAGCGGTCAGCTCCCGTCTCGTTCGTCCAGCGCGACATCGATCGCGCCGGCGTTCATTAATTTGACGCGACAGCTCCCTCCTCTCCTCTTTCGCGTGTGCCTCGCACCGACACCCGCCCCTCACTTAGCGGCGTTCACTGTGCAGAACCCATCTCTGCCGTTTCTTTACTTCTTTTCACTTCTTCGGGTACCCAGCAGCTCAGCGGAGCGTTGAACTCGCAACGCCAACGTTGAAGTGAGACGTCACGGTGCAGCGTCTACGCGACGCTGCGGTGCGTTCGCCAAGTATCCATTACTGACACCGCGAACGCTCCACAGTGCTCCTACACCGCTGAGAAAAAAAAAAAAAATCCGGTCGGAAAAACTGACGTTGTTTGGGGCGAAAGTCAAACATGTCTGATCTAACGCGAAGAGTGGCCGCTGGCGTAAAAGACGAGCAGTGAAAAAGGACGGCGCGACGGCGCCATGCCCCGACGTCGTCACGACGTCACCGGTCACCCCAAACTTGCGGCGTGATCATTGCGTCACACAACGCTACGTGTCATGATGACGTCACCGCATGACGTCATCATTTGATGACGGGTACACCGATCCCGGAGGCAATGCCAAACAACGTTGCATGCAGAGAGCTTTTTTGGCAGGTGGTCAAGGGATGGATACAATAGATTTTTAAGAAACAAAGAAGGTTGCCTTACTGGAGTGCATAAGAGCCACGTGACGCTGTGTATCTAAACGCGAGAAGAACACTGAGCGTTGATTGGACGAAGGCGATTCCGCTTTTGTAATAGTGGAGGTTAACTCACTCTTTACAACAGCCTCAAGCTGACTCCGTGATCCGAAAGTTCTCACTCCGGCAAGACGGTGTAGTATAAGGAACGCCCACTAAGCAGCCATCTTGCTCAACGCAATGCGCATGATCGCGGTATACAGACTTCGCAGTCTCATTACAGAGACAGAGCGGGTACAAGTTCAGGCCTCGACACTCATTCACGGGTATTTGCTCGGCAGATTCCACTGTTGAGTAGTCAGCCTATTTTCACGATAAGGTAAAATATTCCCGCGTAAAGCGTAATGTGCTCGATACGCCGCACTCTATCTAGTCTTTATCGTTCTTGCCCGAATTAATTAGGTTTCTGGAAGGCATGATAAAAGAAGCGTTTCACCGACAGCGCGCCAAACCGACATCATTTCCAAAAAAAAAAAAACACCAGCAGGCAGCGCGCGTAGGACACACGCAAACACACAAAAACGCACGCACGCACACACATGAGAACACATAGATGACGATGGCACGGCTAACACTTCCAATGAGACTGCTTTAAGCGATACATGGTAAAATATACACCAACATGGCCACCGGAGTTAAATGTAGGTGTTTGTTTTCAGAGCTCTTTCATCCCTACAAGGGGTCGCTTCCGGCAGAACAGTGACGCGTCCTTCCTTAATTTCACATGCATGCGAATACGCACTCCAGTGCAAACGCATATCTTTGCATCGGAAGCGACTCCCAACTCCAGTGGGTGAAAGCTGGCGCGCAAGTTCTCGAAAGATCCGGATCGGATGACGCAGGGGGCACTGTCCGGCTTCGCGGCGTTGTTAGCGTGAAAGAGAGACCGTCGACGTGCGTCGACGCCGGGGGAGGGCGCGGCGCGCGACAACCCGAAGCTATCCCCTGGACAGCGTCTCCCCCTCCCCTCTTTCGTTCTCGGCATGCGTGGCTATGCGCGTGCCCCTGGACAAATGAGCCAGCGCGGACGAATCACTCGGCGTTCCTTCGTCCCGCGGGACGAATTAGGGAATCGCCTTTTCCCCTTCTACCCCACACACACGCACCAAGGCTCCCTACTGTCCCTATCCCGCTCCTTTCGTCAACTGTGCGCGTGCACGCTGCTGCGGCGCATGTACACAACACTGTCACAGGAGAGGCGCCCCACGTCCAGCGAGAGCGTCGACAGCTCACTCAGCTCGCCGTGATGGGAGAGGGGGATGATTTGGATGGGTACCGCGGGGAATGCCGGGGCGTTACACTCGAGTGACGCAGCCGGAATGCGATTAGTAAATGGCCGAACGCGTGGGCGTCAGATTAGTACGCGCGTGAACGCGTGCACTTGAGCATGTCAAAGCTTCCTACTCAACCGTGCTTGGACGAATTCCCAAAGCCTTCAGCACGTCACTTGTCCAACAAAGCCATGCGAATAATGGGTGATATGTTTGAACCTATTTGTCCAAGAAGTGCGTTCAAGGTGCGTTCAAGTTGATAACGGCATTATAAAACGGTCAGATTAATTAATGCGCCATAACAAAAAAAACAAAAAAAAACAGAGTAGCTCGGCAGGCTCATGGGGGTAACGGTTGACGCACTTGGCACGGCTCGTGCGTGAACTAATTAATAATAGTGAACTTATATTGCGTGCAGGTGGGACTAGGCATGTTTCAATAATTTATTGAACACCACGGCGAGTTTAATTAAGTTGTAACGTCTCAACGAACGTCCACAAATCCGTTCTTCTAAAGATGGGTCAGCGTGAGAGTTAAGCAGCGTGGCACACCAAACATGGTGGTCCAAAACTAGAGCGGTAGCAAGGTACCAGCGCAGAAGAGAGATGACATACATGAGCGACCTTCGCCCGAGGAACCGCGTTTCGGTTTGGTCCCCTCATCGATATTTTACAGTCCGAACTGTGAACGCGACCGAGTGTGCGAAACACCGGAGCATACATTTGACGATTACTACTTTACGTGCCGCAACCAAAAACGCTCGCTTCAACGATAGCAGGAAAAGGTGTGGCAACGATCAGTGAACGTGGCATTTTATCAGCAATGTGTGTTCGGACAAGATCGAAAATTGCTATAAGGGCTGTGGTAAGCCTGGACATCAGACTCTAGCGAAGCCACAGTGTTGCGTCGTTATTGTATATACGCATAACTTGTTTCTGTCTCTATCATCCCCATTCATCCCTTTTTTCCTTTTCCTCTTCCCCTTTGAGGAGTAGCAGGTCAGATTGATCTACCTCAGTCCGACCTCTCTGCCTTCTAATAAATCAAATCTCTCTACGTTCTCCGTCGAATTTAGAACGTTCTTACTAGTAACGCTCAATGTTCATGTGGGTACTGCACTGCGTGCAGGATGATGCTCCCCACTGCACAAAGGCTGATGCTCCCTGACGTCACTGCCAGTGGAGTGCGTTATCAGGAGTCGAGCATGCTTGCAACGACCCAGAAGGGATTACGACGGCAACCAAGGAACCTTCGTTGAAAAGGTTCACCGTGGCTGCCTCTCGTCACACAAATGACAAAACACAAAATTGCATTGCTCCAGTGACCCCCCCCCCTCCCTCCAATGAACTGTGAATGGGCATGAGTGCGATTTCCGGGGGTATAGCTAGCTCCAATGTAGGGCTTCATCCGCGCGATTATAACGCTGCCACTCCGACGACAAGGACGAAATAACCGCGCGGTAAAAAGAACGAAATAAAAGTGAACAACAAAGAGAAACACAAAAACTAACATCCCCGTCTCGGACGTGACAGAACTCAAGGGGCCCTGTGTCACGACCTCCGAGATCATATCCACGGAAGCTTCCGCTATTACGCAAATCACGGAAGCCGTACGTAAGCGGCACTCGGGGGCTACAAGTACTCGGGATATGAGTCGGTAGGCAGGCCTTCTATTCGCAGATTGGCGCACCAGCGCGGGCGTGTGCCTTTCGGACAGAGAAACAACCTCGCTCTCTTCTTACTCGGTGACTGAGGAGGCGAAAAAAAGAAGCGAAGAAAAAAAAATGACAACAGTGTGTTTCCTTGAGTAACAAAACGAGAAAAAACAAACAAACAGTGCGTCTAAACATGATCGAGGCGAGCAGACAGGCGATCGAGTGTCTAGGCGGAAGCGCAACAACATTCGATTGTCGGTTGCGCCAGACTCCGACGTAACCCCCCCCCCTCCCCCCTCCTTCTAGTCGCCTCCATTTCACTGCCAGCAACCCACAACTGCTGCTTTTTTCTGCGCTTCTGGGGACGCGAAATTACCGCTAATCCCCCGTGCACGCAAACATCTCCCCTCCCCCCTCCCCCAGGCTTTGATAGCCTTCACGGTCGCCCCGTGGCCCTCTTTTTTCACGAATAATGGCGATGGTGGCCGTCGTATAATAGCGGGTTTTGTCGAAATGACCCTCGCGGAGACTATAGGTATTTCCCGCTGCTTCCATTTTGTGCTAGGTCGGCCCCCCCTCGCTTGGCGAGCCGCCACTCGCTCCTCCTCGGCTTCCGTACGAACGAGCGAGCAGAGGCGAAGCCCTTTCTCGGCAATCCGATCGTCGTCGCACTGTTTGTTCTTGTCTTTTTCCTGGTTGTTGCCGTTCTTGGTCACAGTAGCAAGCGCGCTTCCCGTCTATCTATCACTGGAGCCACCGACCGCCGCCGATGGCACGGTCCACTTCCGGTCACTTTTCGTTCGGCCAGCCGCCGCGCTAGCAGCTGGTGGGTGACGCACAATCCAGCTATAGCGTCATAATGCATGGATGGCACCGATTCCCTACACGCTGGTTGCGCGCTCGTTCGACGCGCCGATTGACACGGACAATTTCAGAACGAACGAACTTGGACATACAGATCAGAGAGCGCCGTTCCGGTTTCAGTCGCGCTAGCAAATGACGCGTTGGTGCTCGGCTGCTGAACCCGCGGATGTCGCAAGTTGGATCCCCGTCACGACGATCCCTTTTCAATGGAGGCGAAATACAAGAAGCCCGAGCACTGTGCGATCGATGTCAGGAGAAGTTAAATAGCGCCGGATCATCGAAAGACCTCCACTACGGCGTATACATTTAATCATGAAAGTAGATAGTGAGGATTCCCGTGTTTTCTATCGCTCATAAACATATCCTGATATCGACGCGTGAAACCCCAGAACTTACTATTACTATGCAAAAGACCTACAGCTTTTCGCCACGTTCCATCTGAATGGTGGCGCTTCACAAGGAAATCGCACCTGACTCCCCTCTGAACACTACGGCCCAAACAACGAAACGTTCCTTTCCTTTGACCGCGTCCTTTCCTTACGTGAGGCTTCCTTACAACCAAGTACCGACGGAGGAAGCAAGCGTACTCTGAAAGCTCCCTTAACCCGTCCTCGCGGGAGGAATGGTTGCCGCGCTCCTGCGTTCGAGATTATCGAATATAAGCTTTGCTCACAAGCGTTTATTCTGTAAAAAAAAAAAGTTGGGTCACCACATCACTTCCAAATTGAAGTGTTAATATAGAGACGCGTGTACGCTTTCTTCCAACTACGATTACTGAATGTGAAAAGCCACTGTAGTCGAGCGCAAAACGTGGTGCATTTTAGCAACACTGAAACGCCCCACGGAGGAAGGAAAAAGGTTTCCTTTCCTTCCTCCGTGGTGCACTGCACGCACGCTCGCCGCTCGTGTTTCCCCACAGGGGTGGGGTGAGAGGGTTGCCTCTAAAACGAAAACATCACGTGGGCTAGCTGTGAGGCGAAGCGCTCGTTCAGGGCAAAGAGCGGACCTAAGGGCGCACGACGGTAGCCCCAAAGCAACCTTAAGGGGAGACGCGGGTCGAAAAGTCGCGTTTTTTTTCCAAATTTCACCTTTTCTGTTTTTTGTTGCTTTATCATCTTTATACATTATATTTTGACATCTGAAAATATCACAGCGAAATAAGCATCAGAAGTCAGTGAAAAACGCGTCTGAGTGAGCGGCAGTGACGCGCGGCATCACGAAATTTACACAAAACGGGCTGCTGTTCGCGTGCTCGCGGGGCCGCGAAGAGAGCTGTCCGCCATATTGCGGCCGCTGGCTCGTGTAGAGTTGTCCTTACTCTCCACGATCCCGGTTCTTGAAGTCTCGTACGTTCACGAAAAATCTAAAAAAAAAGCAACAAAAACAGTCTTTTCCCGCCGTTTCAAACCGCGCGCCACTAACGCAGGGCCGCCATTGGCTGACAGCACCCGTGTTTTCTTGCCGTAGTTCGCTTCACTGTTTTCCGGAGTTATTTTTCGCTGTTTTCGTGCGATGGCAAGCCCGAAAAAGGCCGTTGCCGACCATCGGAAATACAGAAGTAAGAACAAGTTCAGAGGGAAGCGGCGGAGGACGTACAAGAAAGCCACCGCCAACGAAAATGTCCGCGACGGGCCAGCGGCCGGTAGGCCTAACATCGACCACGGCAACGTCGACCATGGCAACTGCGACGACGAGATCAACGCTGCAGTGAATTTTGTGAGTGCATCGCAGAAAAAGATCGCGTTATTCGAAAACGACGTCAGGCCGAATGCCGATCGTGCCGAAAGCGTAGTGCTGTGCGAGTTGGGTGCATTGACGGCCGTCGTCGCAGGCGCGGCATGCCCCGTTTGTCACGAGAGTAAACTCGCAGTTCGGGCACCGAATAAAAAGCGGAAAGGCCTTTCGGCGTTTCTGGAGCTACACTGCGAGAATGCGGAGTGCTCGGAGAGCATCCTTTCGTCCGCGTACTCGTCGAAGCGGGTCGCGTCAGATGGCGGCCGCGGTGCAAGCAGAAGCTACGACAGCGGGAGTTCGCGTGACGCCTTTGCCGTGAACCTGAAAGTGGTGCTTGCAGCGCGTGCCGTCGGTATCGGGCATGAGCAACTTTCACGATTTTGTGGAGTAGTTGGATTGCCAAACCCTATGCACCATAAGACCTTCCATGCTATCGGCAAAAAGATTCACAGTGCGGCAGTGAAGGCTGTCTGTGAAAACATGCAAAGGGCACGCAGCGTCACCAAAGAGGTGGCTGGTAACAGTGACGTGCCAGTCATGTTTGACGGCACATGGCAAAAAAGAGGCCACAAAAGCCACAATGGTGTGGGAACTGTAGTGTCCTTGGACACTGGTTTGTGCCTGGACTATGAAGTGCTTTCCAACTTCTGCCTGGCGTGCAGTTTGCATAACGACATGGGAGGCGATGAAGAAACATGGCAGGCGTTTCATCATCCCGTTTGTGAGAAGAATTGCGACTGTTCTTCGCATGCCATGGAGGCCGAAGCTGCAGTGCGCATTTGGCAGAGGACTGTGGACTATGAGACACCCCTGCGGTTCACCATCTTCCTAAGCGATGGAGACAGCAAGGCCTACAACGGGGTCTGTGATGCCAACGTGTACCCTGACACTCCAATTGAAAAAGAGGAGTGCACCAACCACGTGGCGAAACGTCTGGGCACCGGCCTGCGGAAGCTGCCAACGCCACTTCCACGAGGGGAGAAGCTGAAGGAGACCACCATCCAGAAGCTTCAAACTTACTTTCAGGTGGCCATTGTGAACAATCGGGGAAATGTCCACAAGATGTACACTGCCATATGGGCCTCATGTTTGCACTCGTGCTCAACAGACGGTGCTGGAAGTCACAAGTTCTGTCCTGCAGGCCCAGACTCGTGGTGCAAGCACCGACGTGCTGAGGCGCAGGGCCAGCCTGCACCGTGCCACACCCCCCTCCTGACCAAGGCCCAGGGTTTGGCAGTCCTCCCAATCTACAAGCGTCTCACAGATGCGAAGCTGCTTGCCCGGTGCCTCCACGGCAAGACACAGAACGCGGCCGAGTCCCTGAACAGCAAAATATGGCTGCTGTGTCCAAAGACCCGGTTTGCTTCCCGGACTGCTGTGGAAACAGCCACAGCCATTGCAGTCCTGTGGTTCAACCGGGGCCACGCGAGCTTTGAAAAGGTACTGGAAGAGCTTGGGGTGCTTCCTTCGGAGGCCCTGGTTACCCTCAGCGACCGCCGAGACAGCATGCGCATGCACAAGATGAATGTGCGTCAGACCGCTGAGGCGAGGGCACACCGTCGCAGTGCAGCCAAGAGGGCCCGGGTGGAAGAGTCCTGCCGCACCAGCCGGGAAGGGAAAACCTACGGTGCTGGAGAGTTTTAGACAACTGATATTCCCTCTGGACATGTGTGTATGTGTTCAGCACAAGTTTTGTGCTACTGCGTTTTTCATTTTTGTAAATACAGACTTTCAAACTTTCAAACGCGTTTTTCTCATTTCGCAATTTTGGCCAATTTGCATTTTTTGCGGGAAGTGTTTCGGGCACTTAGAATGGTCATACGACGACGAAATTTGGCACACACATTGAGGAGAGTGCGTAGGGTGCCGATATCTACTTGAATCAGCACAACCTATCAGCTGTAAATATCTATTAATAAATTTAATGGTGGTCGAGTGGAAAAAAAAGGGTACTTTGCTACACAGATGTTTTTTTCATAGTTTCAAAGTTGGAGCACAATTTCTAGCTAGATATCGGCACTCTATGGCTAATAGGGAGCAAAAGGAGCCATTGAACAACTCTCTGCATGAACATTTAGTATGCGCGAAAGTTCCCGGAAAACTTATCAAGTTTCACCATTACTTGAAACACAACTCCCAAACTATTCCACTTATGTAAAAACTGATTACAGATTTGGAATCAGGAGGAAAAACTGCATCAGTGGTCCAATTTCTGAAGCTCTAAGTTGAATAACAAAAAAAAAGTGCTTTCGAGGAGCGTCTCCCCTTAAGCTGAGAAAGCGCCAAGGAAGCCTTCACCGAGGGCTCCTCAGTGAGGAAGAGAGTGACATAAGGCGGCCTCACAAAAATGAAGGCTTCCTTACTGAGGAAAGGAACGTTTCGTTGTTTGGCCCTATGTGTCTGTACCTATATCCAGGATACCTTGCCCCGCAAGAAATTTTTCGCAGGCAATTTTTTTGTTGTTGAGAAAGAAATCCGAACAAGGCGGAAACGAAGTAGCACTGACATATCGGTTCTTTGTCTTCCAATTACCTGGCATCTAGGCAAAAAAACTATAAAAATGTAACTAACACGACTAAGTTAAATTAGTCAACAACAGTCCGTACAATCACGGAGTTCTCTTATATGGGAATATGGCGAGAAAGTACCAAACCAGAGAATCAAAAATAAAGTCGATAATAAAATATCTAAACAGTGCGGTGCACGAAAGCGCCAGTCCAACGCGTACGTCCGCGTGCCTTTTCAAGACAACGTGCTGATGCACACCAAATGAAAGAACACAGTCCCAGAATAACGGGCAACACCGGGTACGAAACGGGGTCACAGAGGATGGCTTCAATACGACGAGCACCAGATCGGAGGCGCTACATGGCCAACATACAAATCTAGAATAGGTGGTGGTTAGAAGAGGAAGAAGGCGCCTAATTTCTGCAGCCCGGTAGGGAGCACGGCACAGCGTGAGTATCTAAATACTCCAGGGAACAAGCAGATAAGAAAGAATGGGTAGTTGGTGAAGAAACAGACAACAAAAAAGAAAGAAAGGAGGGCATCGCCGATGCGAGACAAAGATGGGGAAGAGGGGGCTCAGTGTAAGATGGAGAGGGGGGGGGGACGAGAAACGTTCCGTAGTCGTGGGGGCCCCCGGTCGAAAGAAGAATGGGTCGCGCGGTGCTTCTTCACGCCTGCTAATCACAGGGTAGGACTCGCTTATCCGGTCAGCTGCTCTCTCCCTTGCTCCGGCGGCCGGCAGCGCTGGTGGTACTGCTGCGGCACCGCAGGAGACCAGAGAGAACGAGAGAGTATGAGGAGGGGGGTGAAAACAAAACAAAACCGAAAAGGCGCCGCCACTGACCAACGTGGCGCTGCGTTGACCGAGAAGCTCGGGGCTCTCCTCGGCCGGACAGCTCGCCGGCAACGAGGACCGGCCTCGTCTTCCTTCGGAAGGAACAAGCGTCCCTTCATTGCCGCGCGTTAATGGCCGGAGACGGAGTTGGGTGCATCATTGCGAAATCGTTGACCGACATTTAACACGGAACAGGATTTAAAAAAAAAAGAACGTTGTAAATAGGACAGACGCGTCCCTTCGTATTCGGTGACGCTCAACAACTTCGCAATCATGCAACCAACTCCATGGCCCCGCAGACAGCGCTTCTGGATGCATCAACGCAGACATAACAGAAAAACTGAGCTATTGGGTAGGGATTCTCGTTAAAAGATTCATTGTTAGGAATTAATGCTAAATGTTGCTAGTCGGGGTTCGTGTTGTCATATTGTGCCGCGAAACTAGTGTGGACGCCATGTTTTTTAACACGCGCCATCGCTAGAATTCACTGCAACATTGCTGCGGAAGCTGTCAGCGCTTCTTCTGCAATGTTGATTGAGAAAAGCACGCACTACTTCGCCCTAGAGGCAGTTCAAATATTTAAAAAAAAAGGGGGGGGGGAGTGAATGGCGTTGCTAGAAATGCGTGATTCAACTGTCGACTCGAATTAGACGGGACGATGACGTGGCAAACACACGAAGCTTTGAACTCTGATAGGCAGAGCCGATTGACAGACTCTTGTCAGTAGCTTCCGTTGCGGCGACATTGTGGAGTAATGACATTCGCGCCGAGGCGAGAGGAGAGTAGTACTACGGTGCGGCTTGTGTGCATGGGCGGCGAGTGCTGGTGTGGAGAGCAGGGCGCAAATGCCCCTATTGCAAACCCGGCCGTCTCTGAAGCACCTGTACAAAGTAGCACGAAGCGCTACAAGAGTCACTCTTCAACCTTGTCACAGAACGAGCGCTAAAAAAGAGCGCGCCGCCAAATCCTTGCAACAACGGGCGGCAGAAACGCGGCGAGGTAAAAAGAAAAAAAAAAGAAAGCAAACATCCAAGGCTCCCGGGCGCGCGCTCTCCCCGCAGAAGCACGGCTTCGCAGACGAACCTCCTCACCCCACATCGGCGGCCTAGCAAAGCCGCGATCTTTCTAGAACGAAGGAGGCGGAGTCAGACCGACTGAATCATGCTCCGGAGAGGGCAGTCGAACCGTCTCGAGCCTCTCCCCAGCCTTCGCTGCGCGTCGCGCCGACGAAATGAGAGAACGTTCCGGAAAGTGGCGCGGAACGTATTTAATCGAGCAGCCGAGACGAGAAAGCAGGAGGTGACGGAAGTTAACGCCGGAGCGCGTAGGAATTCCGCCGTGGAGTCGGCGAAGTGTTGGTCCGTAGGGACGGCTCGAGCTACAGGCAAGAGCGTGGGTTTACCGCTATCGAGCGAAGACGCGGGCAACAGCTGCGTGTGTGAAGCCGACGGATTTCCGGCGAAGAAGTTTGAAGCTTGGAGAGTGGCCTATTGAAGACGGGAGTTTTCCTGGAAGAGAAACTCCGGCGAGGTTTCCTGGAAGAGAAACTTCGAGAGCTGCGGAACGACAACAACGCTGGACTTTGAGTGAGTGATTCTCGGACGAGTATCATTCAGACTTTTGTTCCAAGGACTTTGGACTGAATAGGTTTTCTATCGCTTTAGTCCTTAAGTGTCTTGGTTGTTCAATGCATGTGACTGCATTGTAGTGCGTATTGTTGTCCGTGTCCGTTGTTTCAAGTGTGGCTGATTGTGTTGTGTAGTACGTTGATTGATTGGTTTGATTGGTGTCATATTGTATGCAACTATTGTGGAGTGTGCATTCTTATGTATTGTTTTCCGATCTGCCAGTATTGAGAATATAATTTGTTTGTTTATCAACTCTCGGCTCTGACTTGTTCTTTGGGCCACGGCCGGCGTCCGCTGGCGCACCAAAAAGGACCACTTCAAAATTGTCCACGCTTTCGTGGTGCGGTTCGGGGGGGGCCGATACTTCGGCTCTTGGAATTAGCCCGGCGATTGCCTCCCTAATAAACGGGACAGGGGTGTGACAAACCTCTACATGCTTCGTTGCTTGATAGCCGGAGATCGCAGACGTGCGGACAGACGTTCTGCACGTTGTTGCTAAGCCCCTATCCCAACCCCCCCTTTTTTTTTCTTTTCGTACTCCCTTGCCAATGACGCCGAGACGGGCTACGTTAAGGGCTGGAGAAGACAACCACACCTTCTCGTTTCCTAACAATTACGAATCACACAACGTCGCACGATTTGTAATTAACGTCTAACGCGCACGCTAAGAGTACAACTAAGGTCCCTAGATGAAACATGTTTCATCTAGGGACCTTAAGTACAACGACAGACGGGCGCCATCTGGCAACCGTCTCGCTACGGATGCAGACACACACCTAGTCCAGCAACGCTTGCATGCACAGTTCGCGTCGGCGAAGCTGGTATGTCGTTGGCGCTTCTCGTAGCAACACCTCACGCTGGTTACACTGCGCCAGTAAAAGCAGAAGAAACCGGCTCGAATAACTAACAGGATCTACTAATTATAGCGCTCGTCTAAGACGACTCCGGGGCGGAATCACAACGTTTTATGTTCCTTCTCGGCCGATAGTTTACCCTCACCTGGACTACTCCGAACGTTTTCTGCTGCTAACGTGCTTCTACGTGGCCTCTGTGATTAGGCCCACCTTTAACCGAGCGACGACGTCATTTGATGACGCCATGATGAAACGCAGGTTATGCAACGTCATAGCGAGTCATGATGAAGCCGCAAATTATGGCACGTGACGTCATCATGAAACACGATTTAGGTTGACGTCATGTGTCATAATTTGCGACGTCTTCATGACTTCGCTATGACGTCTCATCATGAAGTCAGGGTGTCATAATCAACGTCATCACGACTTCACTATGACGTCGCATAGCGTGACGTCTCATCATGGCGTCAACACACGATGTTTCATGACGACGTGGTGTTTAGATTATGGCGATAAGTGACGTCACATCACTCGTTCAAGTTGACGCCGACGCCACCGACGGTAAATTTTAGCCCCCGATGACGCATCTAAGGCTTGCTTGCGCCCGTCCGCAGTTCTCTTGCACAAAGTGCACGGAACTCGCTCGTCGGAGGCCGTGAGCGGACGAAGGAAAGACTGACCGGCAGCAGCATGCAAGCAGTCGAGTGTGCGGCGACCGTCCGCTTCTTCGAATGCGAACGGAGGAAGCCGTCAAAGAGAGTGGGGGGGGGGGGGGGGGGAACGTTCCAAGCTCGCAATGGCGATAGGGAGGGGCCCGCGAGCGGTCGGAAAGAAAAATCATTAGCGGACCGTGGGGGGAGAATGTCCAGCGAGCGCTCTCTCCTGAGAACGAGCAACGGGGAGGGAATCATTTGCGAAGACAACCCAACGAAGCGAGCAGGGACGGAACGCTCCAAGCTGCCGCGCTGGCGGCGAAAGGTACGGAAGCGCCACCGCGCAGCAAAACAACACGTGCGCGATAGAAAAGAAAAAAGCGTTCGGACGGACGAACCACTAGCTCCTGTTTGCCGGCTGATGCGGCCGCAAGAAATTATGTTTTTTGGATCCCGACGTTGAAACTATGTACTTGCAAACAATGGCCTTCGCTACTGCTACGCAGGCGAAGATACGCAAGGCCTGCACGACGTTGCCTTAAGGCTAAAGCCTGTGATGCCTCCAAAAACGCGAAAAGTTGACCATCAACGTCATCGGCGTCCGTATAGACGTGATGAATAAGATCACGTGATCGCACACCCTATGACGTAATCACACGATATCTTCGCTTGGTGAAAGGTGAGCCGATCATGCAGTGTAAGCCCATGTTGGGTGCACAGTAATATGCAAGCAACACTGTTTTTAGCACTAATTGGCGTTGGCTCAAATCGTGATGTATGTTCGAGGCATGAATTAAGAAAGGGTGAGTGTTGGCCATGGTGCTCGATGACGTCGGTTATACGGGGCTGAATGATTTATCGTCTTCGTTAACTTTCGTTATCCGCTGTTAGAGCAACAACCTTTTCTTCATTTATATTTATTCGAATCACTATATCGTTAACCCCGATTTTTTTTAAACATCGTCAAGATAGCTGGCAAGGAGCTTTGCCTGCACCGATCATAATGCGCTGGTATAACACCACGCAATCCGCATTTTTTTCCTCTTTCACTTATCTGTACACTGCAGTTTGCCGAGCCGTTTTCGTAGGGAGGGGGGACAAGCTTTGCAGGCCGATGTGGGACAGCTGGGCTAGCCTGGACAACAGCCTCCGAAATCATCGGAGACCCTACCACAGCGTTTCGCGATTTCCCCGCCAGGCGAAGTGCTCACGCGACGTGGCACCGCGAGAAAGGCGAATCGCGCCACATTCCAACGCGCGTAACAACAGGTGGCGCCAGAGGCGCCAAGCAGACGTCAAGACCCTTCAAAGCAAACGAGATACGACGGGTGGACAGGTATACAGTCGAGACGGAGCAATGATACGCGTACGGCATGCCGCAGCTTTCGCGCGAAGAATACGGCGACCGACAAAAGACACGAGAACCACGCGTGCGCACAAAACATACATCCGCTTCTCGCGCGCAGTTTCATGCGATGCTGTTATGACACGGCCATTGTCAGGCAAGCACGCAAAGCCGGCTGCGGCCCCGGGCGCAATTTTCCTAAGCCAACATACAACACACATACAGTCACTGTTCCGCTCCTTTTCAGAAGGGACTCGAAAGACTCTCTCGACGCGTCAAACGCGATCGGCAAGATTTATCGTTTCGCCAAGGGCGGCGGCGACTTGTCCGCCCGATATAAAGCAGAGCCACGACGAAGCGACGATGAAAATGCCCTCTCTCTTTCGGTAGCGACGTAACACGCGCGCGACGGGGGCAGCACGATTAAAATCCATCAATCTCGGTCTGGCCGAGAGTGCGACAAGTCGTTTCTCCCGAGCGGATAGCGAAAACAAGTACACCGGTAGAAAAAAGAAAGACAATTAGACTGAGAAACTCGTGCAGACGCAGCTATAGAGCGTTACAATACTCCTGGCGCAGGCGGTCCGGCCGGGTTCCGCTTTTCTTCGCTCCACTAATTTTGAGGCCACGAAATCCACGCGCCGTTCCAGCTAGTATAAGTGGTGGTGGTAGTGGTTAAAAGAGGAAAAATGCACTTAATTTCTGCAGCCTGGTATGGGGACTGGTATAAAGGAGATCACGTCAGAAAGAAGGCTCAAGCGTTTTCAAAACGGATAAGAAAAAAAGTCCACATGGTCCCTTACGATTTGGCCTAAGACTCGTCGAATGCGAAAGCTATCTAGTTTTTTATCTGAGTCTATTCAACATTTCCTCTATTTTATTAATGCCAGCCAGATGCGCCCGATCCAGCCATTCAGCATTCTCTCCTCAAGCCCTTTCCTGCTTTCGCCCATCGCCTAGCATTCGCGTGTTCTTTGCGGTCAAGTGAGAGAGAACCCTTCATGCAGCGCCTCACGACGGAAATCATGCGTAGTAATTTTTTTGTTCCGTAGTGTAGAGATCCGTGGGGTGGCGTCTTGCATTTCTCGTGTTCACAGTGTTGGCAGGCACGCTGGCTCTGTAAAATATACGGTGCTTTAAAGATTGCGCGCCGCAGTTCGTGGCGTTATGCGGGTAACCAATGGGGAAGAGTCAGTGTATAGCGCTACGGCATGCGTAGAGCAGGCATGCGTTGCGCTGTGATGCGGCGGTGGCGTTGCTCCCAAACATAAAGAAGGAGCCCGAACGAACAGATCTGACAAACGTAGTATGGCATTGGAGTGGGAAACCCGTCTCTTTCCTATCCGGGGTGAGGGAAAGCGCTCGGATGCACGTGTGACGCAAGCAGCGCTACCCAACATGCAGCGTCACATCACGACCGCTCGGTGGACTATAAAGGCGGACCGACGGCTCCCATTGGGAAGCCCGCGTTTGCACAGGCATTGACAGAAATAAAGGATACGTTGGTCAACTCAACCGATGTCCCCACGCCTCAACCCGCCACGAAAGCGTTCTCCACTGCAACCTAAGCGACACCTAAGCGATGACATCCCCATGTCCCAAGATTCCGCGATATGTAAAACTATAGTGTAAACGCCATTGAAGATGACGAAGATGATAATTTTATGTCGTGTATAGGTTGGTGCGACTTTTTTATGCCGACCACGGACACAGGTTCGCTTGTGCACCACGTGACTTTTGACCAACTTCTTTATATATATATATATATATATATATATATATATATATATATATTCGTTGATGTTGACGACGACGACACAAGGTCTCGTAATGTACCGTCAGCTCTCGTAGAGCCTCTCGAAAATTTCTTGACTTATTGTACATGTGGGTCTTTCACCTTAAAACTCACCTATAAAGAGGACTCAAGAGCGAAAGCCATTCCACGTGGTTATCTATACCATGCGCGTTTCCGATATTTCTAACACTAACACCAGCTACACTAATTAACTCAGCACTAATCTACCATGCTTGAATAAAGTTTAAATAATGAAGTGACTATATTAACCTTCTGCAATAAACTCAGTCGCACCGGAGTTTATTTGTTATCCATGTGCTTTCCTATATACATCAGCCCAGATTTTCGCTTCGTGTCTCTTCTCACGAAGCATTTAAGCCTTTCGCCTTAATAATTTCAAACTCTGATCTAATAAAGTTATATCAGACGTGCTAAAACCACGATCATATTACAATAACCCGCTCAGGCATCACAGATATATTTTAGAGCGTCTGCGGTAGGGCCTACGTTTCCCTAATGCCAAAAAAAAAGTTACGTCATAATTTGGGGCAGCCAGAGACGAGAATCTAATTCGGAAAATAGAATGATGATCATGAAGACGGTCCTGTCATTACTGGCACCCGTCCACTCGGGCGCATCGGATGATCACATCGAGCCCAAACAGACGACGTCCACTTTTGTTTTCTGTATTATTAACTAAACTATTATCGCTAAACTAATGAGTAGAGCGTTCTCAGATAACGATCTTCCGGCCTAACTAGATGTATTCTTTCTAGTTCAGTTTTTTTTTCTTTCTAATCACGGCAGCTCGGCAGATTGCATGTCTTCCACAAAATAACGAGACTCTCAGCTAGGAGAAGATGAAAAAACGCGAAAAGGTATCCGCTACTCGTTTTTATGGATTCCCCAAAATGCGGAAGAAAGTAAGAAGAAAAAAAAAAGACGCAGGACCATGCAGAGCGCGAACGTTAAACGCAATTATTCGGTGCCCCAAGCTGTCACATTTTTACGGGCGGTATCGATTTCATAGTCGATTTTTTTTTTCGAGCGACATACATTTTTTTTTCGAGCGACATACATTTCATCTCGACAGCTTGGAAATCACGCTTGGACAACCACTTTTTTTCTTTTACAACCTCCTCACACTATTTCCTTTTTATATCCATGTGACGTCATTTTTTTATTGCGAGGGAATTTCTGGGAGTTATACACTGGTGTTTCAGAAGCCTGTTTATTGTTTCTCCCAAGGAATGCAGTTTCACAGCTAAAGCTCTAAAAATAATTCACTACCGAACTATAGTGAGACAGAAAAGGCATCGCGTAAGGAATATAAAAGACAAAACATAAGCTCTAAGATAATGTAATTTCGGCGAAAAAACTTCATCGGTAAGCCATTACCTACTATTTGGAAAGGTTGGTAACACTATCCTAGTGCTGGTGTAATGCGTCCAACTGTCACACACATGGAAGCAATACACCAGCACTAGCCAACGCAGGTCAGGAAAATATAGTGGAACATGGAAAATATCGTATGAAGATGGGTAACGACAGCAAATGAATGTCAACGTCAAGCTATTGAAAGAAAATCGTACCAGAAAGCGGTGAAAAGCTTTTTAAAGTGGTTGGTAACGTTGCCCTAAAACCACCGGTGTACTGCGTCCGGCTGTATACTGCCCGTTAGACGCATTACACCCGCAGTACACAAGCACTGCCTGATGCAGGTAACCTGTTCGTTAATGTCAGCCAGTCAGCGTAACTGCATAGTAATAAACAAGCTCATTCTATACGATACTTCTCACACTATCTCACAGTGAAGTTCGCCATGGACTAAAAAATTTTTTTGACTAAGAAAAAGGCGACAGCTCACGAAAGGAAGCCTAAACGAAAACTCGAGAGCTCAGACATAAAACACGAGGGCTAAATCAGACTGACGAGGTTTGAATATATGTGAAACAAATAGAAAAGTAGCGGATATCAAAGTGCACATTTAATAAATGCACATTACTTCTATAGTGTACACCGGCAACGAAAACTGAAATACTGTAACTGAGATATACTTCCTCGCGTTCATCAATGCGGAATTTAAAGCGCCAACAACAGCGTGAAACTATGAAAAATAAACAAAACAACTCTCTGAAAAATACTACGGAGGATGCTACGATGGTATCAGCACTACTGCAATTTTACGCTCAACTTCAGCGAAGTAATGTCATCGCATTTATCAAACTCAGTTCATACATTAATTTAGTAAACAAGCTGATTCAAAATTAGTGTTTTGGGTAACATACAAATGCCAAGACAAAGAAGCTATAGAGAGTCCCTCCAGCGCGACTAGGTACAACGAAGCTGATGTAAATAAAAGATGCGCGCATAATTTCCTCCGGAAAGTATTCTATACGAGAGATGTTTAATTAAAAGTCGGTACGCGCATCCACTGTCTTGCTTTCGCGTTACTCGACCTGAACAATGTTTATATTCCTTTGTATATAACGTTTTTCATTACTTCCCTTTTCGCTCCTCGCTTAATTCCTGGCCGAGTATGTTGCGGTCACCGCCTGCGTTTCCGTCGGGTTAAAAATGAAAATGCGAAAAAAGTAACAAATAAACAAACACGACCGAGAACTCCAGTTGCAGGTCGGGGGAAAAAAAACAGGGCATTCCATGGAGATGAACGCGTCGACTCGCTGTCGTTCAGCGAAGCAACAGAAAGAAAAACAACTTCGCAAAATGGAGGACGAAAATATGACGACTGCTCTAGTACGAGGAAATATCAAATCAAAGAAGAGCGCGAACGAATCTGCGAAGAACGGGAAATTAATAAGGAAATTAATACTCGCTGACCGGAAGGAAAATTTTAAAGGCAGTATATAATAAAAAAAATGTACTCAGGTAGAGGGCGCAACGACTCGGTGGAAGCGAAGTTGATATGACGTAAAGAGAAAAAATCTCTCCGAATCCAGGAATAACGAAACGAGATTATAGCAAACACGTGCGAGAGAATCTGGCAAAAATAAAAATAATAACTAAACATGTAGTGAAACGGAGGAAGTGAAAAAAGCAGATTGGTGGATCGGCAGCAGTGGAGAGACGTGCTTTTTGCCCGGTTTTCCGGGCTAGCCGTAGGTTCGGCTATGCCGCACAGCGAGCACACGCTGGCAAAATAACACGAGATCTGCAGATCTCGGAGGCAGGGCGCGCGGATTTAATTAAACGCTCGCAGTACATCGGTTAGGACTTCCACGTGGCGAAGAAGGTGGTGGGGCTGCTTGCGTGTTTTCGTTTAGTTCCCAAGAGGACACAGATGAATAGATGAAAGAAAAAGAACACCCTGAATGCATAGAAGAACCAAGAAGAAGGCAGCGAAAATGGGGTGGATAATTTAACTATTTCACCGCCAGTGCAGGGTAACAAATCATGTGCCCGACTGATTGACATCCTGACCAATGCGCGGTGGTACATACACGCCGTTTGCGTGTGCGAGTGTGTGCGTGCGTGCGTGCGCAATCACACTACAGACAGCAAAGTGAGACTGTGTTCGAGCGGCAGAATTTCATCCAAAAGAAAGAAAAGTGCATAAACAGAACAAGGCGACGAAGGCAATCATACCGGAAGCCCGTATCGTTGGAATGCGGAACCGTTCCGCGGTAACAATAATAATAGCAACCACAACAAAAGATACTCGAAAGAACAACTTCGGCTAATTCAGTCAACCTCTCTCGAGACGTGAAAGGCGGATACAAACGCGCCAAACGTCCTCAAGTAAGTGGAAGGGAAACCAAACGACGTTGACGCATCGGCAAGACCCAGAAAATAAATAAAGAAAACAGTTCATCAAGGAACTAATCGACGGAAACATCTACACAAAGAGGGGCATCCACGCGCGCGGAAGACAGCAATCCAGAAAAAACGCACACGCACCGCACTAGGTGGCGCGCAGTTAGTTGACAGAGAGCGCGTACACGCGAAGGAGGCGACAGCGGCGGGCCCGCAAATAAGCGTTCGCGAGAAAGGAGAGAAGGCCCCGCTGATTATACACACAAACTCAATTAGGCGACGAAGCCAGCCGCACTTCGCCGTCATCGCGAAGTCGTCACAAGCGGCCGTCGAGGTGGCCAACGATCGAATCGCGTGCGTATATAGCCGCCGCGCCAAGGACTCGGAGGCCGCTGCTAGCAGCAGCTCGCAACGTCCGCAAGGCGGAGCATAGCGTGAGCGCTCTGTCGCTCGCTATAGCAGCAGCAAGTCGCACGGCCGCTAACCTCCACGTCGCCTATACTACCTCCTCTCGCTTCCGTCTATTTCTCTGTGCATGCGCTATTCTCTGAGCTCTCCTTTTGTTTGCGTACAGCGTGGCGTTTATCGCGAATGGTGGTGGCATTCCGTGGAGAATGAGTGACGCATCAGGTGTCACCGCGCGTTGCGCACACGTCATTGCTGAGTGGGAAGCCGCACACGCACGGTGCGGTAGGCGGTCCCACCGCGCGACACAAGCTTCGCTTCGCCCGAACCCTACAGAAGCGTGAGCGGCAACAAACGCGAGCGAGCGCTTCACCGGCGCCTTCTGGATTTTATCCCTGTCCAAGCTATAGATGCGCCCGATTCAGCCGTTCGCCACCCCCTCATCTAGCTCTTTCCTGCTCTCGCCTATCGCCTAGCCTTCGCGTGTGCTTTGCGGTCATGGGGGGAGAGAACCCTTCATGTAGCGCTTTCACATCGGAAATCATATAAGGTATTTTTTTTTTATTCAGTGTTTGCAGACTCGTGGAGCGCCCGTCTTGCATTCCTCGTGTTCACATTGGCTGTGTTCCAATTCTAAGACAGCACGTAGACAGTCTACGCAGACTGCTTAGAAGACCACACCGAGCCCATGCTGTCCGAGAACCGGAACACGTTTCGTCAGTTTTTACGCGACGATGCGCCACTTCGCGTCGAGAAGAAAAAGCTAAAAGAAACAAACGTAACAGTTGTTAATTCCTGGCTTATTTCGTGTTAAAATCAAAAACAAATAAGCGTACTCACACTGAGCGTCTGCTTGTGTGCAGACGGCCATTCTGAGAGATTTGATCTGAGCGATTGGCTGAGCCGCCATCTTGTTTAGACAGCAAAGTAGCCTGCATCGTATTTGTCTACGTTGCGGTCTTCTCGGAGCTGTCTACTTTGCCGGCTACGTGAGAATTTGAATGGGACTAAAGATGGCCGCCGTTCATTTATCTGTGTATTTAGCCGTCTTCGGCGAGTACTGGAACACAGCCAATATTGACGGTCGCGGTGGCTCTGTAAAGATACCGCATTTTGAGTTAGCGTGTCGCCGTTTGTGGCGCTTTTTGCGAGCAACCAATGGGGAAGCGTCACTGCAACGCTACTGCATACGCTGACTTTAAAAGCGCTGCGATGCGGCGGGCGGCACGGCTTCTAGTCACGAAGAAGGAGCACGAAAGAACAAATCTGACAGGCGTATGATATTGGAGTGGTAGGCACGTCTCTCAGGTCTCTAGGAGAAAGTGCCAGGACGCACGTGTGACGCAAGCCCAGCTGCCATCACGCAGCGCCGCATCACGACCACCACCTTGAACTAAGACGGACCGACGGCTCCAATACCTCAATGGATTAATAAAGTTTTTCATCATCATCATTCCGTTGAGAAGCAAGCGTTTGCACTGGCATTTAAATAATAGAGGAAGCGCTGAATTAGCAAAATGGCCCACTTATTGGGCATTTATTGGGCACTTATTGGGACTGACCAAACTCGGAGTGATGCAATAAATAATCACCACGTGATGACTTCACTTGATGACGTCGTCAGTTCGTTCAAAAATGGGGCGATCTCGGAGGCCATGCAAACCAGATAGGGTGGAAAAATCTTGAAATGGCCCTCATCCCAGAGGCGATGCTACTCTGTCACGCGCTCACACCTGCAGCCAATCGAAGAAGGCGCAGCAATCCTGTCAAGCCAATCAGAGCTGGCAAGACGGCGACTAATTTAGGCATTCCGGAGTCAGGCTTATCGCAGTTCAACTAGGAAGTCGCCATACCAACTTCGAAAACATGGGGAAAATCAAGCCTAAATGTAGGACAACGGAATGTACGGCCCATAAGTAGCGATAGTGGCTAAGACCCGGAAGCCAAGCAGTGAAATATTTGAGGATGATAACCTAAAGCTCGCCATGACTTGACTTCTTTCGCTTTCTGTTTCTCCCTATATGGATGCATTCGGAGGGAGGAACCACGCTGACCACGCATGGGTCTCGAAGACCCAGCTATGGACGGCTGTACAGGCACGTGATCAACAATGGGCCGTTACGTTGCCCTACGTTGCCGTTAAGATGCCTTCCGAGTGTGGACGGCTGTCTTCGTCGACTCGTGATGTTCATTCATTCATTCATTCATTCATTCATTCATTCATTCATTCATTCATTGACTTGATCATTGATTGCTTCTTTCCTTTAAAACTATTTATAGGCTTCCCCATACCTGTAAAAGGCGCGACATTTCTCCCACGCTGAATACATATGCTTTACAATGTACTGTTCCAAACGAAAGTATCGTATGCCGTGTAACACCAACTTTCTAAATATCGCTACAAAAACCAGAATCAACAGTGAACCCAACCACGTTCTTTTCGAATACGAAAAAACGATTATCTTCTTCACGAGCACTCACTGATGCCAACTGCGTATGTTTGGTACAAGCTACTGGGACAACATGCACGGAAATAGAAATATGCCGGCGTGTCTGTGCAACTGACTGTTTTCTTTGAGCAAACATTGAAAAAATTCAATCGACTCAAAGCCATCGGTTCAAAGCAGCTCCACCAAATCTGACGCGAAGACCACCCACGACGTGCAATGACTTCGCCAGGTAATTCGGAAGTGTACACGCAAATAGGTTTCAAACGAGGGCCAATCGCGAGCTCGTGAATAGGACACCGACAGGTATACACTACACAGAGTAACAAATTTAAAAACGACACAAGTGACGAGGAGGGAGACGTACTGCACGCTACGGAACCCACGCAGCTGCACTTCAAAAGGACCGTCGCGTTATCTCGGACGCATCTGCGTGCATGGCGTAGACCGCGTGTTTTACTTCGACCGTAACTCGAAAACCACAAACGACCTGCAATCGCAGCTAAATTCGTCACACCTGCCGATCCCGCAGAGCGCCACCCAAGCGCCGTCGTTGCGTCCCGTTCGAAACCAAACACCCCGTTACGCAAGCAACGAATACAAAAAGCGCGGAAGCGAAAGCGCATACATGGAGGCGCCCCCTCGCGGAATGAAAACACGTGTTCCCGATCAGGAAGCCTCGGCATGGTTCAATGCACTTCCAGTAGCGACAGCTGCGACTTCTCCTTCTCGGGTAGCACATAGCTCCTCCGGCACTTCAGGCAAGCGACGGAGAGTCTCCGGTATAACTTTGGAACAAACCTCCCAAGCCAGGAAACATTTGGATCTCTTTCCACTTTCATTCGTTCGATCTTTCCTTGTCCATCTTTTTTTTTTCTTTGGTGCAGCGAACGTTACGCTGTTAGGCACTTAGGTAACAAAACGAAACTTCGTGCCGAGTCAAACATAAAAGAAAAAAATGTCGAACACCGAGCTTCAACCATGCCTCGCCGTCGCTCTTCGCACGCGAGCTCGAAACGCTTGGCCGGGCTCCCTCGAAACGCGGCGCAGAGACAGGGTGGTTCGGGTGGTCTCATCCGGCGCACGCAGGTACGACTGGCACCCCCGCCTCTCCAACCACTTCTTTTCGAAGCACCCTGCGTGGTCTGTTCTCTCTCTCTCTAGGGCCCCGCCGAAGCTCTAAAGTGAGAGCCCACCGTAATAATAAAGTTTCACCACCACCACCCAGACTGTAGCATATATACCTGCCAGGAAGAGAGCCCGCATCGTGTGTGTGTGCGCCAGCGAGCCGAGGGGTGTCCTGGCAACAGGCGTCCCCTCCGCACGCAATGCGAACCCGGTGAAGACGCGGAGAGTCACGCGATCCACGAAGAAAAAAAGTGCCGCAGGCTAGATCACGGACACTTTGTAGCCGGACTTGCGCATAACTGTTTCGGTGTGCCAGATGTGGGACAGGTGGTGGCTGTTTCCTTTCGTGTGCGCAATGCGACGTCCAACGCACGCGGGAACTGCATAAGGATGGGACGTCCGCTAAGAACTACTGGTTTAGGTATAGGAAATGTATCCAGGGCAGTTGGCATTGACGAGGCAGGTAGGTACATAAAAAAAAGAGGGGAGGGGGGGAGGCACAAGAACGTAGACGAGGTGTATACTGGCAATTACGACACAAAGCATTGCTGGCCTTCAGCAGTAAAAGTACAGGCATTCAAGAGTAGAGCAGCGGAAGAGGTCCCTGAATTAGGGACACGCGCGGAGGCGCTCGCAGCACATTTTACAAAAAACTATGCAACGATCGGAGACAAATGTAGTCGGAGGAAACAATCTTACTATTAAAAAAAAAGGGGGGGCGTTCTTGGTTAACAGCGATTCTTCAAGAGACTACGTGAGGAAAGATGCTGCTCCTTGGGGACCGTCATCACTTCTTTCACATGGAAAAAAGAAGATGAGAAAATGGCAGAGTTTGGCCAATTCTGTTGACATGACTTGGAAAGAGCGTGCAAGAATAAACAATAACCATGACACAGTACAGAAAGCACAGCAATGCTAAGACATATGGCTGTCTTTAAGAACATGTGAGAACAAAAGCGTTTGTTCTATCAAGCGCGCTTCTACAACTTCTTTTCTGTGAGATAAGATGCGCCAAACTTTCTTCAGGAGCGCCTCCACTTAGCGCTTTAGCAACTAGTAGTGTTCGAAATTACATCGAAGTAAGACTGCAGATTTGAAAAAAAAGAAACAGAGCAAGGTAGACAGACTACTTATAAACCAAAGCATGAGGGTAGGCGACCACGTTTTTTTTTTTTTTTAAAGGATTGTCGGCACGGGAAAGCTAACCCAAACGGACGCAGAGGAGGCACAGCTGGAACACCACCAAGAAAAAAAAAGGGGACCATTCATCGCACACAATGTAAAAAAAAAGCCTGCGAGCAAAAGTCCACCCAAAGCACGCGAGTACGGGGAGCGGCGCCCGCGAGGAAACAGGCTTCCAACTTTACCAACAGCGCAGGGACGTCCAAAGGTAGTTCACAAAGAGAAGATACGAGAGTGGAACTTCGAAAGCGTCCTCAGCAGCACACAGCAGTGCGCGAGGTGAAGAGGAAGAGGCAGAGGCAAGCGGGGTAGTGCGGTGCACCGTTCGCAGCGCCGGTGGTCTCGTCAACGTCTAGAGGAGTGAAACGCCACCAAGCGAACTCTCTCTCTCTCTCTCTGCCCTCTAAGCTAGCGGGCCCCTGCCAACGTCCAGAGGAGCGAAACGTCGAGTGAACTCTCTCTCTCTCTCCTGTGCACTCAAAGCTAGCGTGACCCTGCCGAAGAAACGGCACGTTCGATTCTTCTACTTCCTTTCCAACCTCCCCAACCACTCACCGCGGTGACGTCAGCCCTGGACCTGCGAGTCGCCAAAAGTGATCTCGAGACACGCCAAGTTGAAGCCGCGTCACCGAAGACGGTGGCGCAAATCGCCAGTTACAATGCTGCGCACACGAAACAAATACGAGGTTAACGAAAAGGGAACGGGGAAAAAAGAAAAGCAAAGCGATGTTGAGACTGGTTATAGTTTATTTGCTTCAACACTTACTCTTCTCTTTTTTCTTTTCGTTCTATGTCTCTCCGAGGAGAGTACACTGCTTCAGGCGAAGAGGGCATTAGTGCCGCTCGGACAGTGTTCGCGTTCTCGGTAACAGTGGCTTTTGAGGAACGGTTTGGGCACGCAGCTCCTCCGGATATGAAAGAACGCAAAACGGAGAGAACTAGAAAAAAAAAGAAAGCAAGCAAACAGAGAGACAGGACGACAGGAAGCCAAAGGGAGAGATATAAAGACGGGGCATTTACGAAAATGGCAGGTCTCTTTCGTTCCACAGACTGACTGTACAAAAGAGAATAAGATGAGCTGGAAAAGCGTCGCAGGAAACATGATGAACAAATAATAAACAAGTAGCGAAGGGAAGCTCAGAAAGGGAGGCACAGTTTAGCAATGAGAGTAGTTTCGACGAAGGGAGGCCGGCTGCTATGCGGCTTAATGAGCGTCTCGCGCGAGCCGCATGCTACGAGCAGCGACGACTATTAAAAAAAAACGCACGCCAGGCCGAGCCAGCCTCCGGATCCACAGACGCAAGAAGACGCGAGAGATGATTTGAAGTGCAGCTGGTTGTACGGTCGCCTGCTTGGAGGGCGGGCGGGGGTG